>APKU01000100.1:0-26870 GCA_000472125.2 Hirsutella thompsonii MTCC6686
ATGTGACGGCTGGATATATTCCCAAGGGATAAACCAGGCGAGGGTTTATGTTGGCAGATGGAATAGGGCGTAGCCTGAGCAATGAGTAAAGTCACGTTGGTGATAGACTGTAAGTCGTAACCAGATGATCAGAATGGTTGAGATAATGATCGTGTTGAAAGCTGTCTAGCTATTTAGTCCTAAGGAGTGTAATCCATCCTTCTTTATATATCCGGCTGGTGTCCGGGGATCATTGAGCAAGCGCAGTGATCCTGCCCCGGATCGTTGGATCATTTAAGAGATCCATCGATCCCTCAGGTTGGATCATCAAGATCTTTTAATGATCCAAGTGATCCATCACGTGACCATGCGGCCTGACATGCGTCCTTCCTGCAGCGTCTGCCAATGACACATCTGCACTCGGCCAACACTTGACCGGGTCGTAACATACGGCCTACCTATACTTTCCTAATACCCCGCTAATAGGAATATAGATAATACGCTTCGCGCCTATCCTTAAGTTAGGGTCTAAAGATAACGACTCTAATAGGGACGATATAGGCCCTATACTAGCGGCCGCGGCGGGAAAAGTATAGCTCTAGCGCGTAAGTAGGCGCTAGAGCTTTATCCTATAAAACTAATAAAAGCTAACCTTTTAAGTAAAATTAAGGAAGGAATTATATTTATTCTATTTATTTTTAATAATATAAAGGCCCTCTCTATAGCTATAGATAAAGGATATTAATACTATACTATAATTAACGAAGCGCTTATATAAGACTTATACCTCTTAGTAGAACTAATTATACCGCGCCCGATTATAGGCGCTTCTAGCGTAATAGAAAGAGTAATAGTCTATAGTATCGCTTAAATAGCCGCGGAGGTTAATAGCTATATAGGTATAATAATAGCCTATATAATACCGGACCTAATATACCCTTTAATCCTCGGTAAGCTATAGCTCCGGTATACGAAATTATATTTAATATTATATAAGGATAGGCTTTAATTCGGCCCGATATAGGCTTAGGTATACTATATACCCGACGAAGACGCGCTATAGCTTAACCTAAAAGAAATCTAGGCCCCGGTCTTTACCGGGCTAATTAAATCGATATAACGCTCGAAAGGTAAGGTATATACCGCTATATCTATCTATATAATTAATATAGTAGATATCGATAAGGCGCTCTATAAGAAGCGCTTAAAGTTACTCTCCGAGTTAGCGGAGATTATTCCCTAGCGTTTCTATAACCTCCTACCGCTTTTTAATAAGTAGGAGGCCGATAAGCTTAACCCCTATAAGCCTAATATAGACTATATAATCCCCCTCTATAAGGGGGTAGATAGCCGCAACCCTCGCCCTCTATTTAGCCCCCTTTATAATATATTATAAGCTAAGCTCCTTATTCTTAAGAAGATACTCTATAAGCTATTAGATAAAGGGTTTATCTATATTAATAGCTTTAAGGCTAGGATACCGGTCCTCTTTATATATAAGCCTAATAGTAGTCTCCGGTTCTATTATAACTACCGCGCCCTTAATATAATTATAAAGCCTAACTAATACCCCCTCCCGCTTATTAAGGATACGCTTTATAACCTAATAGGCGCTTAATAGTTTATAAAGCTTAATATTATTTAGGCGTTCTATAAAGTATAGGTTATATACGGTAAGGAGTAAAAGATAGCGTTCTATATATATTATAGCTTATTTAAGTAAATAATAACCCCCTTTAGCCTTTTTAATATATTAACTACCTTCTAGCGCTATATTAATTCTATATTTAGCGACCTACTTAATAAATATATTTTTATATATATAGATAATATCCTTATCTATATAAGCGGCTTATATAAGGACTATATATAGAAGGTATAGAAGGTCCTTAACCGCCTTTTAGCTTATAGCCTATACCTTAACCCGGATAAATATAAATTTAGGGTAAAGAAGGTTAAATACCTCGGCTTCGTAATTTAGGCCGGCGTTAGTATTTAGGCGGACCCCGCGAAGATATAGGCGATTAAGGAATAGCGTATATTATAGATAAAGCATAAGGTATAGAGCTTCTTTAGCTTTATTAATTATTATAGAGTTTTTATTTATAATTTCTTTTATATTACCGCGCCCCTAAATAAGTATATAATTATAGGCCTATTTATATAGGGGCGCTTATAATAAAATACTTTCGATACCCTAAAAAACCTCTTTTATATAGCCTTAGTCTTAATATATTAGGACTTCTATAGGCTAATATTTATAGAGGTAGATTATAGTAGCTAGGCGCTTAATAGTATATTCTTTTAGGAGGTCGATAGCTATAAAAGGCCGGTCGCGTATTACTTATATAAGCTTATAAGCGCTAAAAGGAATTATATAATCTATAATAAAGAAATACTTATAATTATTAGCTACTTTAAGTAATAATAAGCGGAGCTTTATAGCTATAACCGCGCTTTTATAATACTAATGGATTATAAGAACCTTAAATACTTTATAACCTAATAGTATCTATCTAAGCGGTAGGCCTATTAGGCGGAATACTTATTATAATTTACCTTTAAAATTAAATATCGCCCCGGCTTTAAGGCTATAGTATTAGATACCCTATTAAGGCGCGATTAAGACTGCCCTATAAGCGAGAAACTTAATGCGTATATATAATAGTTAATCCTATAAAATACCTTCCGTATTTATATAAGCGCGATAGTTCCGAGTACCGTTAATACCGCCCGCGCGGATAGACCCGCCGGCCCCTTAAATACTATAGTACCGCTCCTACGGCCTTAGGCCGATATAGCGTTTCTCGATAAGTACTTTTAAGGCCTTTAGAATAGACTCGCCGCCCTTAACCGTATTTATAAAAGTATTAAGTATATAATAGACTTTAGTATTTACTCCTTTAACCTAAAGCTTAAGCTAAAGATCTAGGTAGCTAACTATTTTATCGATATATATAGCTATTTATATTAAAGGGGCCGCCTTTAGGTCCCTAGCGCCCCCTATATAATAGAGGTAAAGATAAAGGATATACCCCTAAAGGAGCTTAAGAAGAATAAGCTATATATTAAGCTTATCTAGCTTATATATAACGCTAATACCTCTAGTTACCTTAAGCGGGATAGTATTATAGCTAGAGTTATACGAGACTTCTATTAACCGCTAATATAGGTATATATATAATAGTTTATTTATAATTACGATATATATAGCTATATAAAGATTTAGCGAGCGTAATAAAGGGGGCTTTTCCGCCCCTTACTAATATTTAAGCGCTTTTATAAGTATATTTAGATAGACTTTATTATTAACCTCCTAGCGACCCTAAAAGGGAATAGCTATCTATAGGTTATTAAGGATCGGTTAAATAAGATTATTATCCTTAAACCGGTTACCTTTATAAATATAGAGGCTTATATTAAATATTTCTTATAGTACTTTATATACTTCTATAGCTAGCCGGCTAGTATCGTAAGTAATAGGGGAACTAATTAGACCGGCCGGTTCTAGATATAGCTATATAAGCTACTCTAGATTAAATACGCGCTTAATATAGCGTATTACCCTTAAATAGATAGCGGGCCTAAAAGGCTTAATTAGGAAGTATAGGTATATCTATAAGCCTTTATAGCCTATAATTAGGCCAATTAGGATACCTAGCTACCTATTATTTAGGTTATATTTAACGGCCGACTATATATATCGATCGGTATATTACTATTCTTCGCGATATACGCCTATAAGCTTAAGTCCTTTATCCCCTTTATAGAAATAAATATATTTATAGCCCTAGCCTTACTAAAAAGACGCGCTAAGGCGTTCGTTAATAAGCTTATTAAGATTAACGACTACTATTAGATAGTAATAGTAGTAGCGGTATAGACCTAAAAGCGCTATATAAATATTAAGCGCGCGCTAGTAGAGAGATTTATAGCTAGAGATAAGGTCTAGCTAGACCTTTATAATTAGGCCTCCGGCCGGCCGAAAAAGAAGCTAGATTAGCTTTACGCGAAGTTTATAGTATAGCGCGTTATCGGCCTATATATTATAAAGCTTAAAGGCCTCCCGATTAATATTTACCCGCGGTTTAATATCGAGTTATTCCGTTAAGTAGCGGTAGACCCCTTACCCGGCTAGGAGGTAGTAGATATATAACCCCTTATACTTCTAATTAAGAGTAAAGATAAATATATTATCGAAGAGGTATATACTATATATTAAAAGGTAAAGCCTAATAGCGGGTATATATAGGAAGTCCTAGTTAAGTAAGTAGGCTACTTAAACCTAATTTAAAAGCTACTTTTAGAGTTTAAAGATACCGCGGCCTTAGATATATTCGAATAGCGGTAAGGCCTAGTAGCGGATAATAACGGCCCTATAGCCGAGGTAACGCTAATATAGCGCTTTAAGCGCCTATATATAGTAAAGGGACGGTTAGGGGTTATAAAATAAATAGATAATATAGATAGTAATTAAATCCTTTTATTTTAGCCCTTAAAGGTATAATAATAGGAGTAGCCTTATACTATATAGCGCTATTTAGTCGCTAGGCGCGGCTTTTTATCCTCCTCCTTATTATTATTATTATCGTCGTCTTTATCGCCCTCCCCCTTCTCGCCTAACTCCTTTTCCTCCTCCCCCTCCTCGGTAAGTAGCCCTATACCGCCGCCCGCGCCCTTTAATACCTTTAGGCGGCGCTTTATAGCCTATATCTAGATATCTATCCCTTAGGTAGCGAAGCTAGGCGCCTTAAATAGTATATCGGCCGATACCGTAATAGGGGCCCGCCTTTAGCTAGTCGGCGCGACCTAACCTACGGTCCGGGTAGCGCTAGTTCCGCTACCTACCTCCCTAACTACCCCTAAGAATACTTAAGCGGCCTCCCTATAGTATACGGTTAGCTTATATATAACCGTATCGGGATAGGAATTTACTTATAGATTTAAGCGTTTTACCTTTATTAGGAAGGTAACCCCTTCCTTTATATATTTCGCTTAAAGTATTAGCTAGCGGCTAAAGCTATACTCCTTAGGTATATAAGCGCCCTTCTAAAGGTCCTATATACCGAGGAGCATTATAGATATTAATATATATTTATAACTCCCCTATAAGTAAGTAAAATATAGCTTTCGCCTAATAGTATCGTAATAATTAATATCTAGGCTAATATAACGGCTATATAATATATTATAGAGTTCCTTTTATTACTTTAATTAGTAATATTCGCGTATATACTATTAAGCGGATATATAATAATTAGCGCTAGTTCTTTCTTCTTTTTCTTCGTTACCCCCTTAAGGGCGGGAGCTTTATTAAGAATAGCAATAGTAGCGAGGGCGGCCTAGGCCGTAGCTTAAGCGGCGGAGGAGGCGGCTTAAGCGGCCTTAGACCTATCGTTTACGGTAACGGCGGTATCTATAGCCTAGGCGGTAGTAATAGCAGTAGTAGCGGCGGAATCGCTATCTATAGCGAGGGCGGCGGAGTTAATATAAGTATTTATAGGTATCTATATAGGTTAGTTAGCGCTATAATAGCTTATAAGTATAGGGCGAAAAGCGGTATATAATAATAATAATAATAATAATAATAATAATAATAATAATAATAATAATAATAATAATAAAGAGAAGAAAGAAAGAGGCTTAAAGGGCGCGTAGTATAGGGGGTAGGCGGCCTTTTTATATAACGCTTAAATATATTATCTTAACCGGTTAATAGGGGTAACTATAGAGTATTTATAGCGCGCTTATTAACGTTACTATTATCCTTTATATAGAAGCCCTTAGCGATTAGGCGTAGCGCGTAGGGGTCGCCGGCCCTATATATACCGGTCCGGCGGCCTATTAACGGTAAAGGATAATATACTTACGCTAGAGATAAGGTAGGAGTATTATATAAAGGTCTTCGACCTATAAGTAGCCTATAGGCTATAGGCCTAGGCCGGTTACGTACGGAGAGGGCTACGGCGACCCTCTAGGAGCGGAGTAGCGCATACGGAGGTATTCTCTCCCTTCCTCTTCTCTTTATAGTTTAATATACTATTACTACGGCAGGCACCTAGCTAGACCTCTACCTACCCCGTAATATAATAATACTAAAGGAATATAGCCTTCCTAATAGGCGAGGTATTATTTAGGGTAGTAATTTTATTAAGTTAACGCCTATATACCCCCTTAATTAGTAAAAATATCGAAATATTAAGTAGTTAAAGTATATAAGATATATAGGCTAATAAGAATAAAAGTAATATATTATTCTAGAAGTATTTATATATAAAATTATCTATTTAATAATTTCTATAACTATTAATAATAAGAAAAACTAGCCTAGCTATTAGGGCTTTTATCTAAGGGATAAAGATCTCCTTAAGCTATTATAAGGTAAGTAAATTAATAGTCTAACCCTTCTTAAAAGCTATAAAATATTAATCTTTTAAAAAGCTAAATTCTTCTAGGAATTAATAAGATTAAAGGTCCTAACCCTTAAAGATAATAAAGGGGGTTAGGGCGGTATTAATAGCTAAGATATATTTAATTATTATAGTCTAATAATATAACCCTAACCGCTTCTTAAGGGCTTCCTGCTTCTCGATACCTTTAAGTATAAGGCTATTACCTCTAAGGCCTTTAAGGATACCTATTTTATCTATATTAAAGCGGAATTCCGGTAGGATAGCCTTAATCGCGGGTATATTAAGGTATTAGAATTATTCCTTAATAATAGGTATAAATACCCTATTAATCCGGTCCGAATCTATCGACCTACCCTTAATCGTTTTAATCTCTAGGTTATAGGCTAAAAAGTTAATAATTTAATATTTTCTAAAAGGTTAAAAGTCCTTATTAGCCCGGGTAATATAGCTAGTAAATTCTCTAACCTATTAATATATTAGCGGTAGCCTAATTAAAGCCTAATTAAAAACCTAATTATAGAGATATTTTTTTTAATCTAAGGTAAAGCGTTAATAATATTATTTTATTTTTTTCCTAAAAATACTACCTTTTAAACGGCCTTAAAGTATTACCCTTAGAATTCTATATATACGATAAGCCTATATTTATAATATACCGTTTTAAACGGTAAAGACTATATCTTTAAGGGATTATTAGGTATATTTAGAACCGCGCGGTATTTCTAATTTAAATAATATATAATTTATTTTAATTAAGTAAGGTTTACGCGAGAAATCGCGAAGTAACGAGTTATAATACGTCGACGCGTTAGTATTAAAAAGGGTGCCGGTTATAGGGGGTGCCGGTTATGGGGTGGTCTGACTTACTCGACGGTACAAATAAGGCAGATGTCAAGAAGCCGATTCACGGGACTCGCCGCCACTTAACGCCGCATTTCTAAGAGTCGACCACACATGGATAATGGATCACGGCATCAAATCACGACGCTGTGTCTTTTTTTTTCGCGATGCATTGACAAGGCTTCACATGTCACGGAGCAGCATTCAATATCGGTTCAACAGAGCAATAGGGACACGCACCTGAATGACTCCCTCTCGGCAAGCATCTCTCATCGCAGGCTTCGAATGATCGGAAAGATGCTCTGCGCCGTAAAGGACAGCTCTAGAACTGCAAGTTACTGTATTCGTGTACTGGACAGTGATGACCAAATGAAACAAGCCGCAAAAGGCCCTCCTCACTCACCCCTCCTCAAACGGCATCTCGGCTTCTGGATACGATCTTGAAAAGTGGCGAAAGCCCAAGGGCCACAGTAGTGCGCGCGATATATCGACGTCAGCTTATGGCAAGTTTACTGCAAGTTCAGAGTCGTTGTGGGCGTCTCTGCTCATGCTTAGTCTGGATTTCCCATTATTCACAACATGAGTTGGGTGCGGCTGGCGCGCCCCCCTCCCCAAGTTTCGTCGGCGCACATGACCCATTCGCCCAACTAAATTTGCACAATAATTTACGGTACAACAATTTTTCGCCCGTACGAGACCGCTCACAGGCATGGCCCGAGCAGGTCATCGTGGCGTTGGCCAGGCGGAGGTCGGGCGGGCGGCCGATCGAAAGGAAGGGGGGAAATGTTGGTTCAACGAACCTGGGCGGCCCTTTTGTCGTCTCTTGCTCATGCTGTGTTACACGCTTGCCAGACAAAGACCAGGGGAACACGCAGGCCGGTCTCTTTTCCCGAATGATGCCTCGGCTTTTGCTGTGAATCTCACCCACGACAAAGTGCAGTATGCTCGGCGCGGGATGTGTTTTTTTTTTTGCCGCGCCAAAGAGAGAGAGGCACGGGCCCGACGACCGGACGCACTCGACGGACCGGAAACGACGTACGATCGGAAGAGTAGCCGATCATTGTTGGGATGTGACGAGCGTGGGGAGGAATGAGGTCTCGCCCTCCCTGGCCTGAGTCCCTGCCTGGTCGTACGTACCGCATCGATGGCTCCGCAGGCCCGCGACGTTATTGTTCCCCCTTTTTTCAACCGGGGGTCTTGATTCGCTTCTTTGCCTTTCTTCTGCGACTTGGACTGCTGGACTCTCTCTCGTATTCGATATGAGTTGGTGTGTAAAAGACGGTCGGGTCGGCTTAGAATTGAGACAGGCAAGAAGAAAATACAGTGTCTCTACCGACATTCGTATGCACTCCCGTTCTCTCCCTCGGTCTTGGTCTTGCTCCGCTAAGCTTCATTGTGAAGTCCTGCGAAGTCGAAGTTGTCTTTCTGCTTTCTTTGACGACGAGGCATCTGTTTGCTCGCGCATAATAACCGCGGTCCGATGTCGCGCGGGTGGGTTAGTTGTTTCTATTAATAACGAAGTCCCGCTCGAATGTGCGGTCCGTTAACAGTAGGTACGTACTGTATAAGCTCAAGTGGAGGAACTCCCATTTCATCCAATGTCCAGGGCGTGGCAACGTTCCAGGATTCGCTGACCCTACCCTATACTGCAACAATCCGGCTCGATTTTGCCCCGACTTTGCATATCTGATGAATTCTCAATGTTCTTTAAGTCATGCGTTTTTCGGCATCGGGCTGGATGCGAGCTTTTACCCGCAAAGAGCGTAGCAATTGTCATTGGCATATTTTGTCAGAGCTTCCAGTTCGAAGTTGGAAGCATTGGCAATATGCGTCCATCAACGCGCGGTACCTGCCCTACCTACTTCGTACCTGACTTCCAATTCGCTCGTTGACTGATGGAATCGAGTTAGACTCAATGTGGCGGAACGACCCGCAGCCGCATCAGACTCATTGACAAAGCCAGACGAGAGGCGTCAAGGTCACGCCCAACTCTTTTGTTCCCCGGGAGCCTTGCGCCACTGTATCTTCAAGCTAGGAAGCTGCCAACCATCGATGTCACCGCTGTCGTCAAAGGGCCCGATCACAGTCGCAAGCGGAGCGGTAGGCGGCTATTCGAAGAAACCTGGGGCAAGCTACCAGCCACAGCCACCTTATCGTGCCCCTACCGCGACTGCGCCAGATGCACAGTAGGCAAGCCAGCGCGTGAATGGCAGCAACGTGCGACCGAGAAAAAAGGGGGGCGCGCATAAGCCCGTACCGCCTCGTTCATGACAGCCAACTGGGGTCAGTCCAATCAGGTATCGCGATGAGCAACAGACAATGCGCTAAAACTCGTGGTACGGAAGTCGATGGAGCAGATAGCACATTGAGAACAAAGCTTCCCGCAGCCAACGCTGGTTAGACGACAGTCGATAGTGTGGCAGCGGCTGAAGGGGAATGAACAGAGGGACATGGGATTGGCTGTATCGCAGTCGCTCGAATTTCGAAGGGGCTTTAAACGCAAGACAAGCACACAGGGTCAGGGAAACAAGTTGCTAGCGTCAAGGACCAACACACAAACACAAAAACAAGAGGTCGTGTGCCTCACTGCTGCTTCTGGAAGACGGCCGCCCGTGTGGCTGGACAGCTTTGACGCACATGCATGGGGAAGGGAGCGCCGGGCTCTCTCGGGGGCCTCGACTTACTGTACGCTGCACGCACCTTGAGAGGGCCGAAGGTTCGAATCTACGTGCACAGCTCACCAGAGCGCCGGGAGGCTGATGATGAGCCGCAGGGATCAATGCCACCGATGGAATTTTCCCG
The DNA here is from genome assembly GCA_000472125.2 of Hirsutella thompsonii MTCC6686. NCBI lineage: Eukaryota > Fungi > Ascomycota > Sordariomycetes > Hypocreales > Ophiocordycipitaceae > Hirsutella > Hirsutella thompsonii. The sequence goes on from APKU01000100.1 coordinate 10,035, forward strand.
AGAGCACAAGGATAGGGGGGAGATGGCCGAAGTGGCATTTCCGGGGATTCGCAGACTGGCAGAATTCCCATTCCGTGGCGGCAAAGTCCAGGCGAGATGACGATTGGCGGCAAGTCGGTCTCGTCGCAAAAGAAAAAGAAAAAGGACGAACCGGCGGGACGAGTTTGTTGAGGGTTCGGGTCTCCTGGTATGACATTTCGCGGACTTGCCGGTTCTTGAAGCCCATCAAGCAAGTCAAGTCAACGTTGCAGGGCCCATGACTCTCTCCGTACATAACAGTTTTCAGAGGCAATCTCGGGTGAGGAACAGAGCGAGACGGTGGAGCATGGGGGAGACTGCCCGATCTGCATCTGCTGCCGACGGCAGGATCCCTGGTGGCGATCCTTGCTGTGCGATGGCGGATCCGAAGGGATGATGGAGTCAATGGTTTGTCAAGTTTATTCAGGTCTCGTATGAGCATCGTGACTGACGTAAAATATCGTGATCGGCGGGGATGACTTCCTGTCACTCTGTCAGTCTGTGTCTGCGGGGACCAGCACGGACACCATCCTCAAAGAGCGTCTGCTTCAGAGAGCGTCGTCCTTGTCTCGAGTGTATGAGTTACTGTATGTGCGCTGTAGGTTACATGCCGCGGCGGTGCTGTTGTCTGAATGGCATGTTTTTTTTCTTGTTTGTTCTTCCGTTTGATCGATGGTTGGGCCAGTTATGGCTGGGGCCTGGGAGGGACATTCCAGCAAATGCTGGGCGGCTTGACTCGAAAGATGTCTGGCTCACACAGTGCGTGTCTTTGGTTTGATTTAGGCAGATGGATGTCTCGATGCCGACGAGAGACGGAGGTGGTCAGCTTTTGCTGTACAAAGTGCATTTCGTATCCTCCGGTACTCTTGGCAGGCACCTGACGGTGTTGCCGAGGAAAAGTGACATTGCTCATGCGTGGCATGCATCTATCTTTTCCTCTTTGGGTAATGAGGGCACGCGACCGCGCATACTGCAAGAGCAATTGGTGTGAATGCAACAACGGCGATGGAGTCATGAAGGAGCGTGCTGTCAGAGCTTACCAATTACAGAGACTGCAGTCATGATGCTATTGTACAGTACACAAATGTTGAATGCTTGTGCTTGTCCATTTTATTCTGCCATCAGATGGTCCGCCCTCCGGGTGAAGAGCACACAGTATGAGACACGGTGCTTTGTCTCCTGAATCGCACGCGACAAGAGTGACATGAAAAGATAGGGGTTCTGCAGCAGCGGCTGCTGTATTCCTTCGGGCAGGCACATGAACCCCCATTTTGATTGATCAATGGCAGGGATCGGCGGCCCGGGCTGAAGGCGCCTCTGGGGCTGTCAAAAAAAAAAAAGAAGAAAGCACGAGTGGTCCAGCCATGTCATTCATCCCATGCTGCCCATCCCATCCACCCATTCATCCCGTCCCCCCTCCCCCTTCCCCCGCTAGACCAGAATCTGACGTGGGAAAGTCTCGAGTGCTCCATGGCCAGCATACCACAGAGACCGCCCCTCCCGACAAGGCACTGTTCAATGGTATTTGGCTCGTGACCATGCTGGTCGTAGCGCAGTTTTCAAGACGGGAACAATACCAAAGCTGCTGCTCTGATGCTGCACGCCGCAAATGTGCCTGGCCAGGCTAAACCCGCTCCTAGGCAAGCTCCGCCCCGAGCTACTGTAGACTGCCAGGTGTGTATTAGAGCTGAGAGAGGAGGGGATCGAGAGACGAGCGGGCTGTCCATGCCGACTGCTGGTAGCATTGAAACTCGAGCGATTTGCATCCCGACCCCCAAGAGATATTCAACCCTTACCCGCGCTGACTTTCAGTTGGAGTACTGTACTGAACAATACTGCTACGAAGTTCTGCATTGCCTACCGCGCACTCTTTCCTTTGGCTGTTATATGTGCAGTACCGTGCCTTCCTTGCCTTGCATGCTCATCTGTTGTATCCGTACCTTACTTGACCTCGTACAGCAAGCACCACCATCATACACACCCCCCTGGTCGTTTCCTTCCCTATTCGTACCAGGCTCGTCGTAACTGGACCGACTGGACTTTTGACCGCCGAGGCTCTTGCCCCGTGCCCGCCTAGGTAGCCGTTCACCCCATTTCCCCTTTCATCCTCCTACTCTCCTACTCCTCCTCCTCCTCCTCCTCCTCCTCCTCCTTCTTCTTCTTTCCTCCTCCTCCTACTCCTCCGTCAGCCGTCCGCTGCTCGACTTTACCCTCGCCTCGCCTCGCCTCGCCTCGATTTGGCCGCAGCCCACGATCCAGAGAGCTGCCTTTGCGTCTGGCGCTCTCGAGGTGACCACGAGGCCAGTCAGGCGGAACCGAGTGAGACGACTCGAGCAACGACCGTTACATCTCGCTTCAACAGCGTCGCGGCTCGATCACAAAGATTGCATCCTCGACTCACGACCGCCGACCTTTGAACTCCTTGGCGACATCACTTTTCGATATCCATGGTGGCTTTCTTGGTGACAACTGTTGGATAGTTGGCCGAAGTCTCGAGAGTGCCATCACCATGGCCTTCCACCGTCTGCGGCAATCTGCTGCCACATCGTCGACGCGCCTTTCGTTGCCCTCGACCATTTTGGCATACATCTTCGCCCGTCGTGCCGCCTTCGGCTCACGGTTCGCCTTTGCGGTCGCCGCCGCATCCATAATCGGCGCCAAGATTATTCACGTCTACGCGCATCGCGAAGCCCTGAGCTCTTCCGACGTAATCGGCTATGGCATATCATTCTTTGCTCAAGATGTTGTCGTTTTGCTGCTGTTGCGGCTCCTCCTCGATGCGCAGTCATCGTTGGCCATGCGACCTCTCCGGCTTTTAGCGACGGCCCTCGCGTCCCTCATTGTTGGCATGTCTCTGTTCCTTGCAGGCATCAGCATGTCCTTCTTCTTCGTGGCCGGTACAGAGCTTCACTGGCGCAACGTCAACGTCGCAGGCGATTCTTCCTCATGGGGCATGCTCCTGTCCGGCCTATTCTCACTGTCCCTCACTGTCGCGTCGATTCTCGTCTTGGCCTGGTTCCTGCAGGATCTGTGCTTCGTCGTCACAAACGCCGCCTTGACCATCATCCGCTGGCCGTTTGCATATGTTCTGAGCAAGCTGCCCGGTAACCGTTGGCGCGCCCCGCAGGCCCTAACTTACCAGCACGTCCCGCAGGATGACATGGAAAGCGGCGCAGCGGAGCGCAAGATGCTGGAGGAAGGCGAGGGAGACCCTTCGCACTACACCACCACGATTTCTACATCTGAGCAGCTCGCCCAAGGCCGTATTCCGTCGTCGAGATGGTCCACGGGTCTCCACGTGGTCGTTGGTCTCGGCCTGTTTTTCATCGCCCTGACTTGCATCTTTCGCCCCGCCGACGGCTCCCTGGTCTTCATGTCATGGACGCTGCCGCTCATGCCGTTTGTCGACCTGATCAACTCGTCACCCAATCTGGCCGCTCTCATCTCCGCTTACGGCACCGACATCAACAGTGATTTTGGCAACAGAACCGCGCTGGGAAAGCCCGTATCGCTGCCATGGCTGCCCAAGGGAGAGCCGCTACCGGGTTTTGCCGATTGGTACGATGGCAAGGAGCACTATGTCGCGTCCGAGGACCCTCTTAGGGTCTCCAACCTCGACCACGGTCTGCTCAACGAGCTCAAGAGCAAGCTCAATGACATCAACATCCGTCACGTCATGCTCATCAAACTCGAAAGCACTCGCAAGGACGTTTTCCCGATCAAGAAGGACGGCGTCATCTGGAAGCACCTTTCCGAGTCTTTCCCTAACAACACCTTCCCGGATGAGGCATTCGAGCGCCTTTCCACGCTCACCCCGACCGCCAACTTTCTCACAGGTGACTATGAAGACGGCTTTGAGCATGCCAGCAAGAAGCGACGCGGCGGCATCAACGTCAACAATGTCCATACTACCAGCACATACACTCTCAAGAGTTTGTTCGGAACGCTGTGCGGCCTGTATCCCCTCGTTGTCGACTTCAACGTTGAGCAGGAAAGTCACGTGTATCAGCCATGCCTGCCACACATCTTCAACGCGTTGAACCATGTCGAGCGCGACGGCGATAAGAACGACTTTACAACGTTTAACTGGACCTCCAAGTTCATGCAGTCTGTGACCGACTCGTACGATAAGCAGAATGCCGAGATGCCCGTCCTCGGCTACGCCCAGGAGAATCTCGTCACCAAGGAGTTCTTGCAAAGCGGCAACGGAAAGTTCGGCAAGGTCAATGTTAGTGACATCAACTATTACGGCATGCCCGAGGTGGTTATCAAGGACTACATTCGGGACGCTTTCGTGTCCGCCAAGAAGAACAACGAACGACTCTTCCTGTCGCATCTGACTAGCACGACTCACCATCCCTTTGGCATTCCCGAGGGCGAGAAATACATCAACTTGGCGGGCGATAAGAAGCTTGGGGATCTGTCGCATTATACCAATGCCGTCGGCTACGTCGATCGGTGGTTGAAGCAGATTCTCGACATTCTCGATGAACAAGGCGTGGCCGATGAGACACTGCTCGTCCTCGTCGGCGACCACGGCCTGTCTCTCCCGGAAAACGGCGCCGTGACGCCTTACTACAATGGTAATGTCGGCAACTTTCACGTACCTCTGGTACTATCGCACCCGAAGCTTCCGCCGATCGACATCAACGATGCTGCCGTCTCCCTGCAGATTCTACCGACCATTCTCGACTTGCTCGTCGAGACCGGTTCACTACCGCCACAGCATCGCCGCGCGGCGACCGATCTCATGCACAACTACGAGGGTCAATCTCTTATCCGACCACAGCGCAGGGTCTCTCTGCAAACTGGCGAATCGAATTGGCTATTTACCGTCATGAACCCTGGTCGAGCCACGATTGCGGTTCGTGACGCTCGACGACCCGAGTGGCGCCTCGTCATGCCCGTTATCGAGGATGTCGAGTGGCGTTTCACTGACACGAGCGAAGACCGAGAGGAGAAGACTGCAATCCTTGGTTTCTCATTTTCCGCCTTTTTGGGAAAGATTGAGCACAAGTATGGCGTCGACGCGGCCAGGTGGGCAGAGAGAGCCGCCTTCATGGGCCGGTGGTGGGTGCAAGATAATGCCAGGCGTTGGCGTCATGTGACGAAATGACGTAACGGTCGAAGAAAATAGAAAACACAGGAGAGAAACGAGGCGTTGTCCATGTTTGTTTCGATATCATGTCTTGGGCACAACAGGCGGTAGCATTGGCGAGCATGTCATCTTAGTATTTTCCTGGCCCCATCTGGTCAGAAGAGGAGTCGGCGGTTCAACTTGAATATTATCATTGATCCAATCTACCCATCGTGGTCCATTTCGAAAGCGACGGCAGATGCCCAAGACCAGAAGTATGCCACGGTGACAAGGAGATGACGAAGCGCATTCAGGTACAGAGCTTTTGACACTGTTGAGATGTAAAAGGTCAATATATAAGTCTGCCGTTCGCAACAGCAACAAGACGCACTGGCGTCTGGACATTCATCTCACGTCGAGTCGGACAATGAAGCACAGTCTTGCATCTATACATGACAACCGTCGAATCACTCGGTGGGAATCTGAGAAGAGGTTGCGCGCGGGGATCGGCCTTGGGATATTGGAAGCTGTTGAGACGGACGGTGACGGGGTCGTCTACACTATAGTAGAGGTATGCAGCTGCCAGATGCTCCTGGCATCGCTGTCCGGTCTCGTCCGGCAAAGAAACCTTTTGTGTGGGAGGTTCGGTGTCACGCCCGGCCAGCGCCGGAGAGAGATGAGTTTTCTCTCTTTTGGTGGAAGGGTCTGGCGCCTGGGGATGATTACGTGGCCGGCGGAAGGTCCTCATCTTCTTTGGAGAGAGAAATTTGAAGAAAAGGGGGAAGAAGAAAAGTCCCGGGCGTGATGCTCGGCATTGAGATGGGGAGGACTTTCATGTGAGCGCGTGCGTACGACGACGACTTGATGCGGAATATCGAATGAATTCAACTGTACTGTATCCTCCAGCATCGGATAGTAATCCCAACACAGAGGGGAATGGGGACCATGTATAAAAGCACTATTGGTAAAGGTCTGCTTGAACATGGAGCACCCAGGTATAATTTCGTAGCCTACCGTCTCTTGCTTGAAAGTTCGAAGGGACGCTTCTTTGGACATGGCATCATGAAAAAGGGGGAGAGAGGAAATTTATCTGTAGGGATCGATGCTGTGATGATGAAGGTGAGCAGTGTTGAATAAGCTTGATAACCCTTGACTTTTTCTTACAATCACTTTCTCTCGCTCTCTCCTTTTTCATTCACTTTTACGAATACGCATACTACATCATACAGTAGAACACCAAGGGGTCCAACAGATTCATTTCGACTTGCTACGTCCTCTCATGGCAATCTTGCCCCGGACGTAAGTGTATTGTAACTTACTGGACGAATGATCACCGTTGCCGATATGAGCAAGTATAGAAGCTTGGGTGGGGATACGGATGGCTGCCGGCGCGGCACGTACATTTCGGCGGCACTTGGAAAATGGAGATGCTGCAGGGAAGACGAAGCATGGAAAGGAGAATCACAGCCACGACATAAGCTGACTGACTGGAAGCTTCTTCGGTCGGCATATGGATGTACGTACTTGCACTGTATGTAAGTGCTTCGAGGCAGGCAAGCGCGGGCGTGCGTACTGTACTTCGTACCTGGGCCGAACGCAGTGTTTGAAGCGGAGGGCCTTCAAGGGTGTGGCAGCACGTCAGTCTCCGACCCATACCGGGGGATAAGGTAAGATGCAGAAGTGGATACCTACCTACCGGTACTCAGAGGGAGTGCTCATTTTGGGGCATCTGATTGGCTGTAATTAGGCACGTACTGCGCAGTCTGGGCCCTGCTTGACAGGGGATGGGAGGGGGAGATGGCAGGCCCAGCCCTACGATGCCGTGCAGCCATCTTGCCACCCCCCCCCCCTTCCTCATGCGCCCCGCAGCGCCCGCGTCTGTGCGGCTGCATCGGGTCCCCGAGGGCCTGGACCGTTTTGTCTGTCCTTGGTCCCGTCAATTCGTCAAGTTATTCCCATGCTCGCTCTGCCATGTGTACATTGTAACTCTGTGCCTACTGTATTTTCACGATGCGGGAATTGCACCAAAAAAAAGGCGTGGCCCTTTACGTTTACTTCACACATAAAACGGGAGAGAAAGCAACGCACGTGTTGTCCAGTGCAGTCACTGCTGCGGCACGACTCCAATCTCCCCCCTTTCCCGGCAAATCCTCGTCAGGGACACTTGCTGCTCGTTGATTGTCGACGCCTCTTTTCCTCCGTCTTCTTCCGTCTTCTTTGTAGGTCAGTCTTTTGTTGATCTCGTACCAAACACCCGCGCGGGACGGCAAGTGCTGATACCGGCGAACCGGTTTGCTCACAGAGCTAGAATGTTGCCATGGTACTTAGTAAAGAAACACGTAAACTGCGCAATCTCACATGGTAACTCATATACAGTAACTACCTGACTTACTATAACTAGACGATCAATAGCAACAACAAGCTTGCAGGAACAGCATCGCCTTTACACGCCCCCGCCCCCTCCCCCCCCTTGGGAATACCACCAGTCGTTTGCTACCTAGGTGAAAAGACTACGACAGAGTCTAGACCATCTGTTCCCCCACGAGCCGCCTTCGCCGCCGCCCAACGGCGCACGCGTGGGACAAAAATTGAGCGCATCCTCGGCACGATGGGGCTAAGGCACGTCCTGCCAAGGCAAGATCACAGAAACATACCGGTTCTCGTAGAGATGGAGAGAAAAACTCGGGTTCTGGTCATTGCGTACCACAAGACAGTATCAGGTCCTCCTCCCGGCCCGTCCTCGTCTTCCTACAGTGGGGACTAGAGCCTCGACCGGTCCCTTTTTTGTTTCTTTCTTTAGTCCTTCGCCTGTGCCCGCGCGCCGCCGAGGTTCGTGTAGAGACCCCCAAATTCCGAGACGGACCGGACAAACTTCCGCCGACGATCAATGCTGTATTGTACTGTATGTAGATGGGGCGGCACGCGTAGAGGGCGAGCCATCTGCCTTTGCTCTATCAGAGTCTTCGTACACTCGACAGCACGGTCTTGGACAGTCTCGGCACGTCGGTCGAAGGGTGACAGGGTACTGAAGTAGACATCAAACCACCGACTATCGCCGGACGGGGGGGAAATAGTAAGCGGGGGCGGCGGCGATCCTCAGAAGCCGGGCCCGGTCATTGAGCCACTTTCGCTCAAGAGTCCGAAATCCTCTACTTTACGACTTTGACATTTTTTTTGACACATGCCACTGCCCTTTCATTTTCCGAAGAGAGAATGAGAGGGAGAGATTGATAGCGTAGCATGCGATCCCACGTACCGCTGCCGCCCACCCCCGGCTTGACCAGCTTGACTGCCATGCTCGTGGAGGGACTGCAACCAGCGATGGTGAGGGCAGAATGGACGTCGTCGACTCCTAAGCCTTGGCGCCAAGGAAAGATGTGCCCCCTCTCATCATCTCGGCGCTCAGAAAACAGTTTCAACGCCCGCCAGCCATACAGTAGAACATAGAGTTTAATGCTAGCCCCTTTTCCCTTTCCAGGCTCATATTTTTTTTTGGTCTCGGCTTGTACCGAGCCTTCCGCTACGCCGTCCCTCGGGGGGCACCTGGTTCTCCGCCTCCGAAGCTCCGAGGCGCCCGGATCGTCAGGTCCGCCCCTTATTTCCGTTGTATCCTGATCGACCGTGTTAGTCAAGGAGTCGCCGATGCTTGTAATCATCTTCGCAGATGCATCGTGCCTGCAAGGGGGGTGAAGGATATATGCTTCCAAAGGCTACGCCAACCTCGCCGAATCTCATAAGCAGTCATTCATCTCCATTTATAGCGATACTCTCAGCAGCATCTTTCTGCGGCATTTGACAATGCTTACGGAAAAGAGAGCACTGCCGCCTCTTTTCGGCACTGAGCCGTTCGCGTATACTGTAGATACCGGGCTGCTTGGCGATTCCCGGAGCTGATGCGGCACTTGACCGGGCTGGATACAGAGGAAAGCCAGCCCACCACCAACCAGCCGGATCCCTCGGCACCTATCGCGGAAGCGAATACTTCGTACATACGTACGGTCATTTTCGCTTTCCGCATGCCTGCGAGATAGACACCCGTCTATGTACAGTAAATGTCCTGCGGCACGTCGTGCATATCACATGTGCCTTGCATTTACTTTTCTCTCCCCTCTTGCCCGTTCGTCGAGGTCCATCTAACTGACTTGGTGGGAAAGTATAGAAAAAGGAAAATTCCATATTTGCCCATGGGGAAGTGGCATGAGGTTCGTGGGGAGGCCGACGCAGGGCAGGAGTGTTCAGAATCCACCCGAATCCAATATTCACCATGCCCATGGCCAATCGTGCCAAGATCCGGGGATCCTATGAGCTCCAGCAACGCGACTACTCTACTTCGTACTCAATCTCGTTTCAAGTGCCGCAGGAGCGAAAGCGAGCGTACCAGAAAAGGGATCGCAATCCTGGCCTGCTTCCTCCTCCAAATGAAACGCACCCCTCCGTGCCGTGACAAAAGATGCAATCTCAAAGGCCGGATCGTCGTCGAGATCCCTGGTCGAAAGGCGAATACCCTCCCCGCTTGAGGCATGCGGCCTCGCCCCCCCTCCCACCGGAACAGTCTCCTGGCCGGTAATTAGGCCCAGAGAAGTACTGTAGAGACCGGCAGTCCTTGTGCACACTGCACACCTCGTTGGGTACGCAGTTCGTCGCGGCTCGCAATCTGGTCATGGCAGCGGTCTGGACCGTCCGGACCGGCCGCGCACGCATGTACGGACGGGGCTCCTCCTGTGGCCGTCGCCTCCTCAACCCGCAACCAAAGAAAGAAAAAACGGTGGCCCCTCCGGACGGCAATCCCCTCTCCTGTCTCGTTTGCCACTTGGCTGAAGGAAGAAAGTCGTTGCAGCATCGAAATCCAAGGCGCAGAATCTGGTAACCACACCCGTCATCCGCAAGAACAAAAAAAGAGGCGCAGGACGGGCGTGTGCTTTTCCAGGATTGGTCGCGGGCGCGTCGCCGTGCCGCGCGTTCCTCGGCTCTTGCATGGTGACCATGCATCGTCTGGACACTCGAATGTCGCCCATGCGTCGTTGACGGAAAAGGTTCATCGGCGCATGCCAGGCCACGTAGAGGGCTTGCTACTTGTTGCGCCTGGTGCAGCGACGGAAGTCGCCTTGACGTTGCCGGCTGTGCAGGATGCAGGCAGAGCCGGAAGCTCACGGAGGTGCCGCGTGAAGGAGCATGTCGAGAAGGTGAGAGGACTCCGTTTGCATATGGCTCGACTTGGACATCGCTGCCTATTGAACGATGCGAGGTAAGCTTCTGGCAATTGACAGACATGAAAGCTATTGATTTCATTTGCGGGCAAGCCGGAATCCGTCACCTGCGACGCATGCCTGAAAGCAAAAATGTTATAGATGAGAAACTGCTTCATCTCGCTGCCAACGAATCTTGGGATGGGAGTATTTGAAGGGTGATAGGGCAATGCATCGCTATCGGAGACGAACGTGGCGAATAGTAGACGCCGATATGAGCTCACCAAGTAATCACCACTCTTGAATCGCGACATGTGGCGCGCACAGGGAAATGCAAGTTACTGCCCCAATTAAGTTGACCATCTCTGCCTTCGAAAGCGGAAGCGAAGGGGCAAAGCAAAGAAAAGTCGGCAAATGGGCTGCCGGGAGTTTTTCCTTTTCAACGCAGGGCATAAACGTCGCGCGGGAACCGCATACGTGCTTCTCTCTCTCTCTTTCTCTTGTTTCGTGATCTTGTGAGGGGGTGGTTCCCAGCATTACAGTAATGGCGAATATATCCATCAATCGGAGATGAGGGATCAATAGAAAGGCGCGGCAACTGTGGACAAGCAAGCAAAAGGTGCGGTAGGGCGAAACTCGGGTCCAGCCCAGTGCACATCGAAGCTTTGCTGCGGAATCTCATGGGTTCGCGGTTGATCGAGCGGAGCCAATCTCGATCCCCGGCCGGGCCAATGCTTATATCCATATCTTGAACGCGGGGTTTTCACCTAGTAGAACTGCTGACTATTGAACTCCGCCTGCATCTGGGGGAGGAAAATCAGCGCTTGTGTCAAAGGGAACATTTAGACCGAGTGCTTGGTAAAATGGTAACCGAAAGGTGGAAATGCTACGACAAGCTTCTCCTCAAGAGATCGAAATCGAAAATACTGTATATGCACGGCCAGGAACCTAGTAGACGCTATTCGCTCTTCACTCAAGGGGCTCGCGGCAACTTTCGAGCGGTATAAGAGTGCGCGAGGACAAAGTCGGCGCAGATGCGGGTCTGACCGAAGGCCAGCAGTGCCCAGCACTACCGAGGCAAACATCGGCGATGGCCGTGGTTGGGGAAAAAAGGGCGGATCCAATGCGAAAAACTGCGGACCGCAATGCTGCGGCGTGGTGTCCCGTAGTCTCGGAACACGTTTGAACACACAAAACGGCGCTTGTGAGTGAAAAGGGCCCCTACTGGACAGGCTCAACAATGGGACGCCTTTTGCCGCTCCGTTGATTCCTCGGCTGCATCGTGCATATCCATGGCGGATCGGAAGCATCGTGTTCCCTTCGAACGAGATCAACCCCGGAGAAGGCTCCCGGCGATACTGCGGTGGTAACCTCGTCGCACGGCATAGCCACAGAGCGTCACGGCTCGACAGCCGGTTGCCGAAGCAAGTCGTTTCTTTGTTTCTTTCAACCAACGTCCGAGTTCCGCGCGGTGCATGCCGTGAACCGAGGGCGAGCTGTCAAACATGCAGGCGCACATTAGGAAATCATCATGGGGAAAGCTTGTCATCCAACACCATCGACAAAGGTAAAATGGCCCAAGCCCACTGTTAGTAGAGTAGGAGTCCCCCGCAACTTACCTTTCCCCCGGTAAGCCCCAGGTCCCCCGGCAGCCGATCGGTGGGGTGAGAGTGACACGAGAGCAAAACATCGATGCAATCGAGGGCACAAGCTCAAGGTCCCAGGGAGAGACACATGGACCGACCGCCGATCAGTCATGCTTTCGGGACGAAGATGCAGCACATGGGTGAAGGAGAACTAAGAGCATCGAGATGCATGGCGCGTCGAATGAGCTCGGGTGTAGCGGCGTAGGAGACTTTCTTTCTGTAGATTCGGGCGTCGAATCAAGTTGTGTTCAGCCAAGGGTCCGTAGAGAAAGGGCTGATTGCCACGGTGCCAATTTCAACACGGTCAACTCAAAAAGACGAGCGCGACGAGGCAGCTGAAAAATCCCAGTGGGTAAGTTAAGTTGTCATGGCACAGACATACAGTAGCATCGGGCGCCCGCGGTGTGCGAGAGAAATACCTGTAGCTCTGTAAGTTGGTCGGCCAATTCCCTGCAAAAAGCGGTACGGAACAGACGGAGCCCAGGAGCTTGGGGAGCTTTTTCCTGGGAGACTGGTCCCTGTTGGATGGACGGGCGTACGGTGGGGGGAGGTGGGATAAGGTTGCGACGGGTCTTTTTTGGCCATACGTATTCAGCTTGCGCGGGCGGAATAGGCTCTCGATTTACCCCGTGGCCCGTGGTGGTTTATTGGTGAATCGAGAGAGAAAGAGGAGACCGAGATCAAAAAGCGAGGCTCGAGAGCTCTTGCCGCCCCACCTTGAAATTACCGACAAAAAGTGATAATACAACCCAGCTTACCTAAGGCAAGGCGGAGAATTGCGCTGCACATGTAAGGAGTGACCGGAGATGGGCGTCGACACGAGCAGGACAGCATGCATAGCACAAAAAAGCTTACAGTACACTTCAAAGCGAGAGAAGAATAGCGAAAGCGAATCGGAGCTAAATTGACTCGACTATTCGTGCTTCCCCCCCTCCAAAGAAAGATTCAGAAAAAGAAGACGATTGCGAAAACGGGCAACGCCGGAAACCCTGCATATTCACATTCGCTTCGCACAGCGGGTGCCATACCAAGCAGGGCCACTGTGCGTACAGTACCTTAGTAGTCATGCTTGCACAAGAGTCAAGAAGAGATCGGGGTTTAGGAGAGTAATCAGGAGTCACCGATGGCGCTAGAAGACACCTCACACACCCCCTCCTCCTGTTCCCCGCAAGACCGGCAAGCTCAAACCCGCGAGACAGAGTACCTAGGGCCTTGAGGTTCTTTCCATTCTTCGTTCTTTTTCCACCGAGTATGCACGCGTGAGCCAGACTGCGCTGCCCAGGGGCAGGTACCGGGATGCCCGGCTACGTGCATGTGTACCCAGCTCGTCGTCCATCTGACCATTGCGGCTCATGTATTCGATATGCACTTGGCCATCTCGTCTACATGCACCTTGGGCAACGTCGACTTGTCTCTCTACTCGACGCACCCCCTTCTTCAATCTCAACCTTCGTTGTGGCCTCTTGGTTGCGACCCATCCATTCTTCTTCTCTGCCCTGTTGCGGGCGTCCTTGGGCGTCCTTGGCCCTTGCTCAAAGCCTCTTCGTACCTTACGGTACAGTATGTCGACCTGTCATGCAACGTTCGTCTGCCCGGCCCCGGAGCAACATGGCGCATTTTACGCTTGCGATCGCGAGAAGAGAGGCGTGATCCTTTTTCTCCTTCATCCCCTCCCTCTCTTCCTGTTGCTTCTCCTCGGCGCAGTTGCCCTACTTGCATCGATACATGTAGTATTCTGCACGTGGGAGCCCCAGCTCGCATGCTACGGCACAGCGCAGTACGTGGCCGCATACGTACCGTGAAGCGATGGCCGCCCATTGGACGTCTGTGCATTTCCCTCCTTTCGGCCAAGGGTTCAATTCAGTCCAACAGCTGGGGGCCGGTTTCCGACTTGTCGTCGGCCGTGACTCATCTGAGTCGTCGACGAGGGCCCTGGCCTTTTACGTTTGCACTGCATCGGACTCTAGTCCTACTACTATGCTGCACGAATACCGCCCCCGTGGTCTCGTGAGTCGACCGACCGACCCGGCACGCGTCCAACCAGGGGACATTCCGGTCCGGTCTCTTTTTGCAAAACAGCGCGATACTCCCGGAGGCTTGGTCCTGGGCGGTAAGGCTCACGCGGCCATCGGCGCCAAGCAACAAGCAAGTAAAGCGTTCGAGGGCCCTTGGCGTTCGTCTTGGCCCCTGACTGTGCTGCCATCGATACCTGGGAATTACTGCGCATGTACGAGTACCCAAAACCTGTACTGTAACTTACTGTACGCCCGATTACTGCCCTGGGGCATCACTCTGACGAGCTGGGACTTTGATATCGGCGCCTTTTCGTCCAGATTGGACGTTTTGGTAGCATCAATCTTGCACTTTTTCTCATCCATGCTGCTGCCTGGCTGTGTACCCAAGCCCATGCCATCCATGACTGATGACGCCCGCTCACTTCTCATCATTTCCCCCTCTCCTCTCTTGTCGCCCATCGCATGTGCATGTGCTCAAGTCGTGACGACTACATCACGCGACAGACCAAAATGCACCGGCATCTCGGGCGTCATCTTTTTTTCTCGTTGTCGATGCAGCGTATTTCTTCCCTCCTTGGTCGTCATCGGCTTCATGCGACTACTGCGCGAACCCGGCAAAGGTGTTCTGCGCGACAGCGCATGAGCGACCGACCCAGCGATTTGGGTAGCAGGGCAGGCCAAACCATGCGCTTACAGGAGCTGAGCCGCATGTTTGGTAACCAAAGATTCAAGTCACCCCTTTTCGTCCCTTGTGGTTCCTTCGATTGCAGGCCGACCATGCGATATCAATGAGCCGTGGAGCTGACATACCCCCTTCAAGTGCATGGTTTCTTGTAAGTTCGATGGGTGACGGATTTAGACATTTCGGGATCGTCCAAGGATCTGGATCGCTCCACTGTTTTGCTTCATCCCCATCATGTCTCCGTCGCCCTCTCACCTACCTCTGCGCATCCCGGCGGGTTTCATAGATAACGCGGGCAGGCGTGGAAAATGCCTCGAAACAACGGGCGACCGGGATCAGGCCGGGCTGCGAGACGAGAGCCCGACAGGCTATTCCTCGACTTGGCGGCACGCGAAAGCCGCCTCAACTGGTTACTGTAATGTACAGTAGGCGTTGCCGGCGGAGGGCGGATCGGGCGGCGTTCATCGGAAGGAAGAGCTGTGCCGGCTGTCCGAGGCAATTAGCAATCAATCAGAGCAACGACGGTCTCGGGAGGTCTAGACGGAGCCACTTGCTGATGAGAGCAACAAGCTTTCGTGCCCGTTTCCCCCTTTCCAGTGCTAGTTCGGAAGGAAGATAACCTGGAAGTCTGACTGCGGCTCCTTCGTCGTGCCACCCCCCCTTGTACCCACAGATTCCACGCGTCGCCAGGTTCTACCTAAGGTACCCACTGTACCTCACAGGGTAGGTATTGGGTACAGCCGCATGCGCAGCTGTAGGCATGCCCAGACGGGTAGCCGGGGACATGAGAACATGACAGGGGAGGCGCTGCGGCTACTCGTAGGTGTAACCGAATGGCTTATTACCCGCGCAGCAAGGAAAGCAGTCCGAGAGGACCCTTGTTTTCTTCTTGCGCAAGAGTCACATTTTACTGTACGTATTCGTACAGTAACTCACTCACAGGTCCTTTCTTTATCCGTCAACCTTCTTCATGACTACATCATCTCCGAGTCAGGCAGCAAGCAACAGGACCATGCCCAGCTGCTGTTGGACAAACGTTGAAAGCCATGCATCGTAGTCCCTGGAAGCCCATCTCGCCCTTTCTGTTTGGTATCAAGACCCTGCTTGGTGAAACGGCTGGCCCGGCGATAAGGGAGCCTCGAGAGGGCACTCTCATCGTGATTCGCGGCCAACAGGGAGAGTCAAAACAACGTGTGTGACTGTACGCTCAATTGCCAAGCAACCCATCACCAACGCAAGGCCCTGTCCACCAAAAGCAGAGGCATTCTACCACCTTGGATGCCTTGCCCTTTTGGTACTGGGCGGTAACCCAAGCACCATGTCCACCAAAGCTGCCATGGACAAGAGATTGGATCCCCCCTCTTCGCAGGGTGACATTCTTGGTATGTGCGACGTGCTGAGTGATGTTTACCTACAGTACGGGCGCGGACTCGGGTCAATGATTGCAAGGGAGCTGCAACCGATGGAGATTGCAAATGGATCAATGAACCGTTCGTGTGCGGCACTGGTGAACGGTACCGCAACTTTGACTCTGGAGGTGCAGTCGCAATCGCCATCGAAATCGAACATTTGAGCGTGGACGGGGGGACTGACTGGGTACAAAGTGCCGTGCAGGACAGGACGGGAAGGGCACAGCGCACGCCCTGCCTCGATAAATGCATCAAGTCTTGGGGAGACGCCCTTCCAAAGAACGCCTCGTTTTGGTGAGAGCAGTGCAGGGGCTGCCAGGTCTGCACCTCACCTTTCTGCACTTTTTTTCTCATGCGCACACACCCTCTTGCCAAGGTAAGGTGCCTGCCTGCAGTACAGTACAGTGTCGACTAGCTGCTTGGCTCGCCTGGCACGCCCACACGCTTCGCTCTCTCTCTCACACACACAGACAGCGCACCTGGACATTTTCCTTGTTGCGCGGCCTCGGCCGATCCAGGTACATCGAGCCTGCAATCGAGAGGCCCGGCCCCCATCGGTCGATCAAGCCATCCACCCCCCTAGCGTGGATCCCAGGTGTGCCTGCTCGTCCTCGTCCATGCCATGCCCATCCATGCCTGCCATCCCAGCCGTGCTAGGCTCACGCACTTCACTAGCTGGCAAGTGCGAAACGTCCTTGGACAGGCAGCCACCGTTCTCTCCCTTCCGCCTGCTTCCGCTTCTTCCTTCCACCTTTCTTTAAAACAAGCCAATCCTTTCCACACACGCCCCCCCCCCCCCCCCC
>APKU01000101.1:0-154469 GCA_000472125.2 Hirsutella thompsonii MTCC6686
CCCCGGGGTCCTCGTCGCCGTGCTTCACCATTCAAAAAGAATCCACTCTCCACCACCATCCACCACCACCTGTCCTCGTCACTGCCCACATCGCCCTCTGGCACTACATCTTTATACATATACCTGCCTCCCCGCAGCTTCTTCCAGAATCAAACCGCCCACGACCTTTCACGATATTGGCCAACCTGAACTCTCGTACTGAGCCTCACTACTTAACACCATACGCATACTCGACGACTACATCCACCTCGACCATTACGAATGCTTCGGACCTCTTCTCGTACAACACAATCCTTCATGCCCGTCACACACAGCTCGACGCTCTACTACACAATGCCTAGCAAACACATTGGCTCCTCGTCCTCGTCGTCATCCTCCGACTCCGACCTGTCCATCTCCTCCTCTTCCTCCATCTCGGGCTATCGACAAGATATGCCTTCTACTCCCAGGAGGTCCATTGCCTCGGTCGAGGTTCTGCGCTGCATGCGCTGCGCGCGAGCCGTCGAGACGACATCTACCGACGACATTAGCACCATGGGAATGGTTCGCATTGCTCACAACCTCTATTATTGTTCCCGGTGTGCCAAGATGGTCGGCTACAAGTAAAGGAGTGACAGCCTGCGAGCCTTGACGGCCTTGCTTCGATGACTCTTACCTCATATCCAATCACGACGAATGACGACTTTCAACACCTTGGATGTCAGCAGCGCGCATCCATGACGAGAATACTCTTTCAGCGATGCAGGACTCATGATACCCCTCAGACGAGCACACTTTGCTCGCACTGCCAAGACAGGCGCCAGGACGCCCGAGGCAGATTTGCTGGCTTCTCTTTTGGTTGTCGCAACGGGCACACAGTCACCGTCGTGGTCGTCAGCCAAAAGAGAGCACAGTTTAGCACAACATGCAGCCACTCACCTTTTTTGGCTTCAACCCGACCTGCAAGTCGGACCCACCCACCCACCCGCTCAGCTCAAGCATTACTCCGGAAGCGTGTTGTCGGTACGAACGGCACAGTGGCATCAGTCGCTTCGATTTCCACTGTTTTTCTTTCTCGAAATTTCCATCTTACTGTCGGTCTCTGGGGTGCATGCGCAACACGGCGGCCCTTGGGTGCATCGAGGTTCAATTCCTCGGTATGACGATG
The DNA here is from genome assembly GCA_000472125.2 of Hirsutella thompsonii MTCC6686. NCBI lineage: Eukaryota > Fungi > Ascomycota > Sordariomycetes > Hypocreales > Ophiocordycipitaceae > Hirsutella > Hirsutella thompsonii. The sequence goes on from APKU01000101.1 coordinate 1,148, forward strand.
CATGGACACGACTCATCAAGGCCAATCTTGACGTGCCGCATCTTCATGCCGGCTGTGACTGGACACGGCATACGCCGAACACTGCAGAATACCCGGCAAATATAGTCGCGTTGACTCTCCTCAAATCGTTTGGACTGTGGTGTCAAGTCGCTTGTTTTCTCGCGACGGCCTTGGCACCAAATTGGTCAATCAACAGCGCGAAAACTGACATGCGCACTTGAGCACTGTCAATTCGGTACAGGCATACCATTTTTGCTCCCGGGGGTCAGGCTTACACGCGATAGTGGGCCTGTTGAGGAGACAGGAAGCTTGCCGGGATCATGCGGGCAGTGGACTCTGCTGTACACCAAAAGTAGGGGTTCCAACCTTAACAATGGCCTTTATTTTTGGGCACAGCACAGCCGCAGAGCTGGATACATGTGGAACCTCGCTTGGGTGGTCGAGGGCGGAGAGTGCGAGATTGGGAGATTAGAAGATTAGGTTGAGATTTCTGCCCGAGTGGCGTGAGTTGAAGGACGGCTTCCAAGCCAGTCAAAAATTGACCATATTATGGACACTTCTGATGCACTAACGAAAACATGTGATGTTTGAATGTGTCGATGATGTTTACAATACTTGTCAGTGTAGTAGAAGTTGCGGGAATTCTCATGTGCTGTAGTGTTGTAATTCACGGGTTGCCCCGTTTCTGCGGCAATGATTCCGAAGAGGGGTTTATGGTAGCGCAGTCAATGCTTGTCCCCAGTGGATCATTTTGCCTATGAAAATAGAACACGAACCCGTTATCCAGTCGGTAGTGTTAATTTGCAAAATATTTTGTTGATTCTACATGATGATGATTCTTGGTGAAAAGCCTCAAGTTCTGGCCAGATGTTCTGGTCTTGTAGATGCGAGTGAAAGAATCGCATCGTCTCGGACTGATGCGGCGAGGGCGACTCTCGGCGTTACCAGTACGTGGGTACGAAGTACGAATACACGCATAGCCAAAGTACGGATACCTTAATACTGAAGAGCCGCGCGCGCACCTCCGTGGTACAAGGTGCACCGCAGCGCCCAGACATGGACCTGGGGGTGCGAGAAACGGACTGCGACAGACCTGGCAAGGGGTCCTGCGTTCTCGAGTGTTCTCGACTCGCCCATCTCCTGCCTCCCCTCTGACTCTGTACTGTACAGTACATAAGTACGTTCGTTTCTCCCGTGCAGCACGTGTACAGTAGTAAGTCGGTCTTTCTCGTGGTCCCTTTCCCCATCCCACCTCATGCGCCCGTCTCGTATTCCCGACGATGCGGCTATCGGCGACGGTATGAAGGGTACAATGACCTGAAGAGTGCTGACTGTAGGAACGGCAAAAGTGGAATACGAAGCGCGCACGAGCGGTAGTCATGTGCCCTCTCCCCCAGATGTGCACAGGCAACTGTCAAGGTAACTAACTGTACTGTCCAGTATGTGGCTTCCATTGATCGCAGTATGGGCAGTTTACCGTTTCAACGGAGAATCTTGGAATCACCATTGTTTTGGCGAAAGACATCGCTCGGTCAAGCCATGTGGAATCCTCCCCCCATGACTTACTTGGTCTGTAGGAAGTTGTTGATTGAGGAGTCGGAAAGCGGAAGAGAAGCAGAAGCCGGAATGGAAGACATCCGGGGGACAAAAGAGGTTGAAACTGCCAGGGCATGCATGCCTCGTTACCATGCCTGGTACATGCTTGCTGATTCTTACAGTTACCTGCTTATCGAGGTAGACCTTGCACGTTGTGTGTAAGTTAATGCGATGAAGGGGAGGGGGAGGGAGAGAGAAATTAAACCGCTCTTGGCAGGGCATACAGCACTGTACAAGTCAACAAACACCGGACCCTTGGACCGGGGACGAGTCGTGCAGCTTGCCCCCCACCTTGAGTCGTGTCGTTTCATGATTTCTCAGGGTCGTGCCATTGGCAAGCGCCGGTCTGTCCAGGGTTTTCCTCGTCGGTCCGTCCGTTGATTCTCTTGTTCTTACAGCACGTGCAGTACGCAGCTACAGTAGGCCTGGAAAATTGGTCGAGGTTCGGCGGCATCGGCCGAGTGCAGTCGGAGAGAGAGTTGCGTCAATCGTGAAGCTGCCATTTGTGATTGAATAGACCGTGTCCCAAGATACATTACCCGAGGCCTCAAGTGTTTTGCGATACTAACGTTGAACACTCTGCAGACTGCGAGGCGCCATACGACAAGGACGGGTGCCTGCGTCTGATTCGAATCATCCTCCTTCGTACACCAAAAAGTCAAACGTTGCCGGACTGGACCGGGCCGGACTCGACTGAGCAATGGGACGACGCCGGGCGTTGGTCCCCAGACGTCGTCGCACGGTTGGCGCTGCACCTGCGACGTCACTTCGTCCTACCGGCGCACACGCTGCAACAGTCAACACTACGTTTCCACTGCCGGCACGGTCAGCGCCCTCGTCATCTCCCTCGCCCTGTCCTCCAGCGACTCGCGGGAGGCAGCCCGTCGTCTCAAGGGCCCCGTCGCTGCACAGACATTTATACCCTCTAAAGTCGTCTTTACGAGCTTAGAGAAGAAAGAAGGATGGGGGGGGGGGGGCGGTTCCGTGGGAAAAGGGACCGAGCGGGCTTGATCTCCCCCGCAGACAGCACGGGAGTCACTGTATTTTAGCCTACGGGCGGTTTCTTTAGGGGATCAAGGTGGGAGGGAAATTCAGGGTCTCTCGAAGGAGTGTGGCAAAGGGGGTCCTGCCAAAGGAGGGCCGTGTGGTTGAAGAGGGGAGGCGGAAGCGAGGCACCGACGACGGCGCTCCATGAAAAATTCCTTGATCAAAAAGGGGGAGGGCCGGCCGCCGGGGGAAGGAAGGGTAGGGTGGGAAAGGCAGGACGCGCGGGCTTCCCGCGCCGGCCGTTTCAAGCGGCGGGAGGATTTGATGAGTCCAGACCCGCGCCGGACCTTGAGGGGGGGGACGACTTTTCGGACGTTTGGCAAAAAGGATCGGATGCAGGTACGGAGGAATCTGAGGTAACGGTTGGCCGTGGTAACATTGACTTGCAGTTACGCTAAAGAAGATTGAACAGTTGATCTGGGTGTATATCAGGTTACAGGACAGAGACATGATACGATGAAGAAAGAAAAGAAAGTGAAGAAGCTGAATATGAGCGCGCTGCCGCGGAGTAGACGGAGAAAAACAGACGAGTACCTCACGTTACTGTATGGTCTTGTTCCTGGGACGTGGTGCGAAAGATCAACGCAATCCCAAGAGGCGCGACGATCAGTCTCGTCAAAGGTTCTAGACCACTCGTGGGAATAAGGATACGAAGCGTAACTGTAATGAACCGCTCAGCCGTTGCGTCGGGTTTGCCAAACGTTTTCACCTCTCATTTCTTCTTTATTTGTTTTCCCCCATCACGATGCCCGGACTTTCATCTTTCTCCGAGGAAATCGTCTAGCTCTCCTCCGCCTCTCTGTTTCTCTCTCTCTCTCTTGCGAATTAAATCACGAACATGTGGTTCACTTTGCCCCTGCTCACCTCAAATCTTGGATCCTCCACAGACAAGAAAGAAAGAAACGCCACGATCCAGCGCGGCCGAGAAGCTGAATGAATAACTGAACCCTTGCTTCCCCCCCTTCCCCCGCTTCCCCGTCCCCGGCGGGGGGGCGGGGGCGGCGCTGCAAATTCAACGGTGGTTCGCCGGCTGGGACCGGGAGGGTGCCGCGTTCCGTTCAATGTGCTCAACCTCGTCCCCGCGGAGAACCCTGCTGCGCCGGAGCCAGGAATGACTGCTTTTTCTGTCTCTTGATCTTGGGGAAGAGTGGTTGGGTACGGTGGAATCGAAATGAGCGGGAGTCCCACCGCCGACTTGCGTTCTTTTTTCTTTTCGATGCGGCGATTCGACGCGGACCGAAAGGAGGTGAAGGGGGCGTCAAGGGGGGAGGAGAAGGAGGAGGAGGATGGTTGAGCGAGAAAACCAACCAACGAATCAAAGGCGCCGGAGGAGGAAGACCGAAGTGAACGGCAATGTCATCAAGCCCTGCTGCCTGTCCAACAGCACTCTGAATGAGGCGCTTCCCTTTGCATATAACTTACATACTCACATACAGTCCGTTATGCGCACACCGTTTTTTTTGCATGTATGTACGAAGTATACGCATTATGCTTTTTCTCCTTCGCAAGTTACGAATACGTACGTACGTCAATGCCCCATAATGTCTTGATACCGTTACTCTCTGTACGTCAAGGCGTGTGATGCGTCGCGTGTGACGCCCGTCTTACACGCATGCCCTGCCCGCCGCCGCCGCCGCCGCCGACGCCAGCTTTGCTACGACAATTCTACCCTGTGCTGTCCGACTTGACAGGAGAGCGGCGTTTTACGCGCGTGTACGAAGCATTGTACGTTACTCTACTCGCAATCTTTCGACGGTCCACTGTACGGGATGCAGAATCTTCGATTTACTCGGTGCCCTAGGCCTGCGGGACGGAGACGAGGCAGCCATGGACGGGGAGCCCTCGACGAGCCGCTTGCGGGCTGTTCCGGTGCGACGAGTCCTGTACTGTTACTGTATGCACGTCTGCCGTACTCCCCCAAGTTGTCGAACTCTTGGTAATGCGTGACAGGAGGTCCGTCTCGTTCAGGTGCAGGCGAAGAAGAAGATTAGCCTTGGCGTTGTCTTGCTCGTGCTCTTGCCCTTGTCCTCCTTTTCACCTACCTACCGGGACCTTGCCCTCTCCGGCCTGCACGAGACGTGTCTCCTGCCTTTGCCTGCCTGCCGGCCTGTCCGTCGTACAATGCAATACCTACTGTACGATGCCATTACATACAGTACTGATAGCCTACGAGACAAGTGCAGTGCAGTACGGGCTTTCGTCTGGCGCATGCCGGCCAAGCTTTTCTTCCCGGCCCTCGTCTCCCTGCATCGCATCTTGTACATGCTGTATTCGCACATACGCCGTGCGCCCAGTCCAGAACCTTTTCACTCTCCCAGGTCTGTATTGCACAAATTTTCTTCCCGCGCCTCCTCCCCTTCTTTCTCCCCCGGCCGGCCCGGTGACATCTCCAGATGCATCGTCGGCAAATGTCAGAGAGAGTGCGACGTGCCCTTTCCGCGGAGGTACGCTCACCGACACACAATTAGCACGGTGAGAGAGAAGGAGGATAATGGACAAAAAGAGAAAATGATACTCCAGCTGTCCGATTCGAGACTGTCCACACCCATTCATCTGAGAAGGCAAAAAGGGGGGGGGGGGGGGGGGGGGGGGGTTAAGGGGGGGGGAAGGGGGGGGGGGGATGGGCGGGGGGTTAAGAGAGAGAGAGAGAGAGTAAGCGACGCCACGCGTGGTCCACCTACGCAAGACGGCCGTCATTCGTCTTTTGCGCCTCAGTGCGTAAATAAGGTGTCGTGCTTTCTTCTTTCTCTTTGACTCTACATGCATACTGTCAGGCCTAATTACAAAACCAAGTAATCAACTTACAATACTGCAAAGTGCCTGCAGCGTTTTTTGTTGATTTCTTTTTTTTTTGGCGTCTTTGGCGGGAAGAAAGAAAACAAAACGTCTCTGATAGGAAGGGAAACTTTTGTCTCTGATAGAAACACCTCGTCAATTCACGCCCGTGATGTGAGCAATGGTTGATGCATGTATGAATAGTAAGGTTGTCTTTTCTGCGAGGTACTAACAAAAGAATGCACGACTGGCGATCAGGAACCTTGCAGCAGCCTCTTGATTCCGATTGAGCCAAAGTCAAAGTCGAAGACGCGTCTTACCCTGATTTCAATCAGTCTTTCTTCACTTCATTTGCTTGAAAATTTCGCCGTTTCACCGCTTAGATTGTTGATTGTTTTTACTACGTACCGTAGCTGCAAGATCAAATATCATCGGTCTTCGGAGCATGCGCGGGGCAGGCTCGGGTGTCGAATTGGTTGGCCCCAGTGTGTTAGTCCCCCTCCCCCGTCCCGTCCTCCCCGCATCTTGCCGGGGGTTGAGCGTGGGGAACGTATTTGTAGACTCTATCGTGTTCCGGGCCCGCGCAGTCTCCACACACCATGTCCGGAAGCCGAATGAGAAGCGTCAATCGGCCGGGAGATGGTGAGCTCCAAGGTGCACTTACAACTCCCCGCCTTTCAAGGCTGTAAAGCAGTCAATTGATATACTCGACTAACTCGGTTCGATAGTAAGATCTTTTTGCTGCCGCATCACATGAGCCGAAAGAGAGAGAGTGTGTGTGTGTGTGAAAATGACTGGTCCTCTGCATGCAATTTTTGCGTTGATAACCCCATCAACGGTATACAGTGCACTGCGACAGTCTCATGCACGACAATAAACGGATACGCCCGCTGTATTCGCACAACCCGTTACCGCATAGACAAGCGGGCATGCAGACGTCCAGTCGGCAGAGGGTGGTTGGCGCTGCAAGCCATGCCAAGGACGAAAGAGAGAGAGCACGACAAGGGGGCAGCACGACTGAACGACGGTTCGGGATATTCTCTGACTGGGGGAGAAAGATTTCTACAGCCTGCCCCCTTTCCCGTCTTGGTGTGCACAACGCACATGTCTGTTGCCTGCCTGCCTGCCGGCGAGGAAAGCGCAGAGGCCGGCTGCTGGCCTGGGCCATGCGGTTCAATGCCGGCATCAAATCTGATATCGCGACTCGAACAAGCTTGGAACACTCTACAGTTACTTCGTATTTGGTCATTCGTGTCAATCTGAGATCTCTCCCTCTCCCCTAAGCTTCCGACTGGACACATTTACATAATGTCCCCCCCCCCCCTCTTCCCAAGACAAATGACAAAAGAATGAGAAGAAAGAATCCTCGGGACGCAAAAGAAGAGCAGACGAATCAAAAGACGCAGGCTTGCCATCACCAACCCCAGCCCACCTTTTCCCCTTTTCTCCCCGTCCCTTGCTCTCCTCCAGGCCAGCTGCAACATGCACGATAGCACGCCCCCCTCACCCACTTACCCCCCCCTCCCCCCCTCTCCTCCGCCATGCGCGGCGGCAGGGCATGTCGCCAATGTCGTCATACCGCACCGCTTTCGCGCCGACACCGACTGACCTCATCGCGCAGTCCCCCTTCAGTATGCGGTTATTCGGTGACCTACCTACATACGAATACAGTGATATAACTTACATACCAGCACTAGGGAAGCAGGTACCTCGTACGCAGTTTCGGGACTCGCCAGCGATTCTTTGCACGCGCCTCCAGTCTTCTTGATATTGACAAGGCGATTCGAAAGAGCTCTCTCAGCCGACAGACGCCGATCCCCCCCCCCTTCTTTTTCCACAAATCTTTCCTACTATACAAAGTGTGTGGATGTTCAGAGATGACACTAATCCCCGTGTAAAGTCCTACTCCTTGCACCCGTACCATTGAATCCCCTGTCGAGTTACCTGTGCCACCGACTTGGAGGCGCCCCGGCTTGCTTGCACCGCGCTTCGTCACGCACGCAGAGAAGACGCACACATGCTGCGGGTGTGACACCCGCAAGCCTCCCCTTTCTCCTACAGTAACATACTCTGGTGAAAAGTACGTTTACCGCCTGCATTGGGGATGAGCGCTTCCTCGTTCAATGCAAGAAAGAGTATGAGAGAGTGAGTGAGAGAAGGAGAGACGCGTCGCGGGGCGCCCACACATACCCGAGACGCAGGGTCTCACCCCTCTCAACCTTGCGGCGCCGGCCTTTTGATGCCTCCCTACGTACTGTCCTGTTACGTGCGTGTTTTTATGAAGAAGACATGAGAAACCAATGAGGACAAGAGAGGGAGGGGGCGTATGCGGGTTAAAGCATCATGCAATAAACAGAGACCATCTTTTTCTTCCCCGTCGATCACAACCCATCTTTCTTCATCCACGCCGGACCAGGATAGAAAAGGTGCTCAATCAACTCCAGGCACGCACGCCCGCGATCTGGAGATCTTCTTTTTTTTCTTCTTCCTTGTGTCTTGGAACGTTTCCCGATCTTAGGTATTCGCCCGTTTTTTTACACCCCGAGTTCATCGTAGATGCAGTCCTCTCCGCTCGACATACGGTAAGGGAGGGGCGTGTAGACCTTTTGCTTGCTTGCGTTTCTTGCGAATGGGGGATAGAATACGCAAGTTACGTAGTATCCAAACGCTGAGACTTTTTTTGTGATGCTCTTTTGTTGGGTTTCGTTTGGTGACGGTGACGACGAATGGAATGCTTCTACTCTTCCCCTCCCCCGGTGAAGAACAACCCCCCCCCTTTTCCCCTCCAAAACAAGGGCCGAAGTAGGCCTACATACTTGATAAAGGTAGCCCATTGTCTTGCCTTCTTTCTCTTCTTCACCCCCCGGCGGAGGAGGAGGAGGGGGACGGACATCTTGAGCGAGACCGCTGCTGGATCGCGCGCTGCGGTGGCCATCGACGACCAGAAAAAAAAAGGGTTCCGTCATGGCGACGTACGATGCCGGGACGTACGATGCCGGGAGTAGGACCATACGCTACGACGATCCCCTTTTCTCGAGTCCCGAGCCAATCGAGATGATGCAGTCATTGTTCGGAACAATCACAGACGTACGTCTTGTAATACCCTCCGTTTCTGAGTACTCAGTAGTACACAACATCCTCTCTTCCCCCTCTAAAACACTTCAGCCCATGACTTTTGAATTCGTCACATCGCATCCATCGCGGAGAAATCGCCGTCCTTTGCAGATCATCACAAAACTCATCTTCGATTGCCGCCCAGGAAGAAAGACCAAAAGAAAAGTCGACAACCCATACAACCTTCCTCCAAGCTTGCATTTTTTACCCAAACGCCGCAACGCCGTTCCATGTGCTCACACGTCGCATGCATGCGCGCGCTGCGACCCTTTCTCGCTGCGACGCTGCCCCATGCATCCAAATCGCCATCAAGTCAAAATCACAATAACTCGTCATTCGCGGCTGTCGGCGGCTTTATGTCTCCTCCATCTTGACGTCGTTTGCCTTGTCCAGATTCTTGAGGGTGTAGCTCCGCTTAAAGTAGTCGTTTGGATGCGCAAGCGTGTCCAGCTGCATCGCCGTCATGATGCCCTCGTCCTTGGCCCTCTTAATCTCGGCCTTGTGGAGGTGCTCGAATACGCTGGACTATAGTTAGCAGAGAATTCGAGTCAAGGAACGCGCGCGCGACTGACCGATTGCAAGCCATGTGGAATCTCTGGCTGTCCTTGTCTTCCTTGACGCCCTGCAGCACCGACCGGTCGGTCACCCCCATGTCATTGAGCAGCGCCGAGAGGTTGTCCATGTTGAAGTGTCGGTATGGGCAACCATGCGTCTCGCCGGCGCCGGGCTGGTGCTCCGTCAAGATCTTCTGACAGCTAAAGGGGCTGTAGCCGCCGCCTCTACGGACAGAGTCGCCGCCGACGGCGCCGTACGAGTGCTGAACGTTGTACTTGTACTCCTTGTTGAAGACATCGTCGGAAACCTTGTGGAAGCCGCTACGCCAGAAGACCAGGCATTCCTCCAAGCTCAGCCCCATGCCCTTGAGGAAGAGTGTGTACTGTAGCCGTCCGTAGTGCTTGAGATGTGCGTCGCGCCGCAGCGCCCTGTGCAGGTTGGACATGCACGCTGGGAAGTATTGAGATAGGTTGTTTACGTTGGCCGCGCTCATGACGACCCCGGCCGGCGCCGCCGAGTCCGCCGAGTAGGCTGCATCGGGCGAGATGAAGTTTTTGGATAGGTGATCGAGAATGGGCGTGAGCCGGTCGTCCTCGTCGAGTCGCGGCAAAGCGCGTGCCGTCAGCTACTTAGTGTCAGCCAGTTCCTCGTCACGGTACAATGTCGACTGCGCCTCACCTCTAGTTGCTTCTCGAGTCGAGAGGTAAAGTCTGCCACCACCATACTCGACTGCTCCCTTCCAGGCACAAACGCCCTGCCTCCCCGTAGAAAGACACGGCGCTGCTCCACAAGGTCTGGCACGCGCTCCCAATCGACCTTGAACCAGGTATCGTCCTCGGCACTCGTCTTCTTGGGACCCATCATTGCCATGAGCTCAGCGGCGAATTCATGCTTTTCATCCTCTGATACGGGATCCCACCAATCCAGGTTCAAGCTCGAAACGAAAGCCGATCGTTCGCTGAGGTCATCGTTATTGAACCGCATGCGGAACAAGGTCGTCTCGAGCCGGATAAAGCGCGCCCTCCGATCCTCGGTTGAGGCAAAGGCCAGTCGTAGGATAAAGTGGCTGTAGTGATCTTTTTGCCGCTGTGCAAAAAGCTTGCTCGACCCGGAACTGTTTGTATCCAAGGGGAGGTATTTGTCGAGAATCGGCTTCATGTGGGCAGCCGTTTCGGCCTGCGTCCTCTGGCGATGGTAGCTCGACTCCAGCTCACCGAGGACTGTGAAGTCAGTACGAGTGACGATGATGTCTGGAAGGTGTTAATTACCTCTTAGTCTATCAATCGCCCATTGCTCAAACTGCTCGAGAGTGATGTCGGCCGTCGGGGGGTCTGTGTAAAAGTTGAGGCGATAGGGGTATTCAACATCCTTGTACTGAGGCGTCGCAAACTGCTTCTTGCGGTGGTCTATAGTCGTGCGTCTCTTCGGTTCGACGCGATTGGGGTCGTGGCGAAGCATTTTGACTGCCTTGCCTTGTCTTTGGGTGATGTGGATGGCAGTGGTGATGATTCTTGGAGGTTAGGGCGTCTTTGGGAGACGCGATCTGGTCACGCGTCGCGTTTGGCCTTCAATTAAACTGCCGCCTGTCATTGGCTGAGTGGGGACCTGGCTCTACTAGCCAATCACAGCTCACATAATTCGTCGCTCACTGCCATGACGAAACCGCCCAGAGAGTCCGTCATTCTGTCTACCCTATACCAGGCGAATCGTCATCGGCTCTCAGCGACCTACACTTTATTCTGTCGCATAAGTTCCGCATCATGGCACCACTGCTACGTTCCAGGAACAAGCTCAAGGTCATCAAGAGTACATGTGAATGTTTGATCTCCTTGAAAATCCCATCAGATGTAAGTGAACTCTTGTCACATCGCATCCGTACTCGAGGCTTATCAACCTACAGCTCACCCCCGGACATGACAATGCGACTTCATCACTCCTCCAAATGCCACCGGAGATATTATCTCTGTGTTTCTTCCAAGCAGATATCGCCGACCGCATATTGCTCGCAGTTTCGTGCAAAGCACTGCTGCGCGCCTCGACCTTGTGCAACCTGGGCGTACCGGATCCGCGCAAGCACCGTGCAACCTGGTCCGTGAATGGGCCATATCCGAACCAGGATCGTTGCCGATGTGATATCCTGCCAGATATTCTTAAGAGATTCCGTCCAAGGGATCAACATGGTCAAAAGATACGAACCGCCAATCTGTGTGTCGACTGTCTCAAATACAGACCCAGACGAAAGGCCTTTTGGGACGCACAGCTGGCCAACTTAGACACAGACTTATGGGGCAAGGCAGAAGATCAGCTGTGGACATCTGCCGTGTCATGGTTCGGTGCCGGCATCAGGGTGCAGTGTCCCGTATGCCGCATGAATGAGCACTGGGAGGACGGGGTCAACCGGGCGACTGCTCAGATGTTGCTGCACAACCGGGCAAGCATGGTACCTGCTTGAGATGGATATCACCATCGGGCACAACCCTCCCGGCATGCTTGCAGGGGCTGGTTCACCGAAATGCAGGCGCAAAAAAAAAAGGGTCAGGGAGGAACTGCGCATGCGGCAACCCGACGGGCATTCCCGCGATTCCGGGGTACTGTTGCTAGGGGGTTTTGCAGTTGAACAAATTGAGGCTTTTTGTGTCAGATGTCAGGTCTACCTTTTTGGCATTCTCCCCCACCTCTGGAGCGGCATGTGCACGGAGCATCCGTCCGGAGCAGAATCGGGTTGAAGAACAGAACCCCGGACGGGCCATGCGGGAACCCCGGCCGAGAAGTGGAGCAAGACAGCCGGCAAAAACACGAGGCCCTGCATGCGAACCAGGAAGAAACATTGGAGGTGGAATCAAAAGGGGCAAAGATGATTGATGATCAAGAGTCATCTGTGAATCGCCAAGATAAAAGGGTGCCGTTTGTGCGTTACAGAAACCTGGAGAATGGCACACGTGGGCGCGGACAGTGTCTCATCTTCGAGATTTGCGCGCCCGGGCTCCACTCACAGTCAAGAGTCAAGACGCGCCATCGCCGTTTGGCCGCGCGCGGCTTGCCTGTCTAACAAGAGTGCGGCTTGTCCCCTGGTCTTTGTTGTGCCAAGGGTCTTGAAGTGATGTTTTTGCGTCAAGAAGTGCCTTGACTTGCGTTTAGGAGTGTTGCATGTCGTGAATCATTCTTCAGCAGTAGATTTCAGTAGATTTGATATTAAGGATAGAATCCATATCCTTGACCATAAGAGACGGGATAAAGCAGTCAACAAACTTGGTAAGAAACATTAGAGGAAGAAAAAAAAACAAGAAAAATAACCGCCTGCCGTAGGTTGCATCCGACCCGCATCTGGCCGTTCGGCAAAGCCCAGATGGGAGAGAAACGTAGTGTGGGCAATTTCCCGCCTCAATCTCCTCGACCATTCTTTCGACCCCGTGGCCTCGGACTTCGAACAAGAAGCGCATCAAATAGTGAGCAATCGTGGCTGCATGCCTAGCTCGGCCATTCCTCCATCTGTTTCTGGCCACATTGCAGCCCTCAGTCCCACCAGTTCTAGCGAGGCATCATCACGTCAACGACACGGTGCTCTCTCCAATGACTCTCCGCAAAGCCACGGGCTAGTGTAGGACACTCCACCAAACCATGGTGGAAACATGCTCTAGCGCCCCCTTTTTGTCGAAAGCAACCATGATCTTTAAGGGGAGCAGATTTCGCAGTAAATAGTGAAGAAGAAGGCGGCACAGGTTGAACAACAACATCGTGTCGTTTCGTGAGAACAAATTACCTTGAGTGAATCACATTGATGATTTGGGATATTGGCCAAAAGTCGTATAATTGTACAACCAATTGTAACGTAAACCTTGATCTTACGTAGGTAGGTACTAAAGTTAGTAGACACCTACCTAGGAGGGACCCAAGTTGGTGACGGTGATTGACTTCGAGACGGAGGCTCATGGGACGTGTCAAAAGCCTGTCACTGTCAATGTACCTCTACTTGCAGCTCCGTCAACGTGACGCTGCATGCCGTCGACTCTCCCGCACTCTGCCGGCCCGCGAAGCTTGACGGCAGCCGCGACATGCCGAGCCAGCAAGGGCCATGCCAGACAAGCATGTACCGATACAACGTTCCGTCTCCACTTCGAGTCATCCAACTCGGTAACGCTACGGCCCACTCCCGACCACTTACTGGCGGACCAATGGCGGCTGGCCGCTCCCGCTCCATTTCGACTTCACCTCATTTCCCATTCTGTTTCCAAACCTCGCCTCGCTTCTCTTGACCTCATCCAACTCTGTCGCATCGCACATCATCGCCTCGCACCCCATCGCTGCGCGAGAAACACCATACCATCTCTTGCCGATACTCGCCTATTCACGATTCCGCCTCTCCCGTCTTCGCCTCTGCGTCTTCGCCTCCGCGTCCGTCTCCGTCATCAACTCGGCCGCCGCCCTCGACCCGGCCAAAACACCGCTCCCATGTCCTCGTTATAGAGGATCTTCCCGCGCCTCTTACACCTTCTCTGGCCTGCTCGTGTATTCGAAGCAGGTCTCGCGTTGTTGAACCGCCACGGCATCGTCGGATCGCGTCAACTTGTTCATCAAGTCTGGGCGGCTGGGAACGCGCACCTCTCCACCCATTGACCCGCTAAAGTCACCCTTTTGCCTTTCCCGCCTCCCACGATGGACGAAACGCCATCTCCGCCCATTATCAAGGAGACATGCTACGAATCCTCCGCCAGCCACGCCAATAGCCTCGATGCTAGCGGGGGGAGAGACTCGACCTACGACGATGTCGACAAAGCCGCGCGAGTGCCTCATTCGCAGCGTGCTCATGCCCAAAATGGCGACGATGAAGATGAATCATCGTCAACCACGGAAAGGGCTCGTTATAGCCCTGTCGCGCCGCTCAGGATAGTCACCGAGGCCACTCTGCCGAGTCTTGCTACTCCTGCGCTTGCTCGTCGTGGATCACTTAGCGGCAATGGCAATCTCAACTCATCTCGAGTTGTTGCGAAAAAGGCATCTAATAGCAACTTGCAGCCCGTGTCGAGAACCCCAAGTCTGAGGTCTACCGTCGCTCATAGCTATGTATCTGCCGGTGGGGGTAGCAGCGTATTTCCAAGCCCCGTGATCACTGCCATGGGCGACATGACGCCCCTTCCGAGCCCCCTCCTTTCTAGCGACTCCCCCGGCCCTTGGAGGCAACTTACCGTTGGCGCCGCGTCACCACCGCTGGTCAGGGCTAGGGCTCCAGGTCAGGGGCAGGTCTCCGTGCTAGTAACAAATAACGGCGAGTCGCTCGAGTCGGCTGCCGCGAATGCTCCGAAACGCAAAATCTATGCGGTAATGGACACCACCAGCAATGGGACAGCCTCGACTTCTCACGATTCGCAGCACATGAACCCCTCGCCAGCGACAGGTGCACCTCAGACGCATCACACACGGAATCGTAGCGTTAGCGAGTATATCCCAGACCCCGTCTCTGGGCCCAAGAGGCCCGTGACTGTCTCGGGATCTCATCCCAAGATGGCTTGCGCCGAGAACGAGGCACAGATGCGCAGAGAACTCAACTTTGCCGAGTCGCGAGGGCTCACGCCGACTGTCGTTCAACCCCCGACTCCTCCACCCAGCGAGTCCTCGAGAGATTCCAGCGATGGACCTAGCAAGCTCAGAGATCAAGGCTACGAATTTTTTGATGCCCGCGCGCGAACCGATCAAAAGATGCGCCGCTGGAGGTCTATTGCCTTCCTGGGCCAGGGCACCTTTAGCCGGGTAATTCTTGCAACGAGCCAGACGGTCCCCGACAACGACTCGGCCGAACCAGGTCCAGCAGGGCCGATGACGCCGGTGACTGAGTGCGGCGTGGAGCGCAAGAAGCTTGTCGCCATCAAAGTGTGCGAGCACGGCCCGCGCGGCGGAGCCTCTGAAGAACGCGTCGAGATGAGCCTCAAGCGTGAGCTCGAGATTATGCAAAGCATTCACCACCCGTCACTGGTCAATCTGAAAGCTTGGAATATCGAGCCTACCCGTGCCATTCTTGTGCTAAGCTACTCTCCCGGTGGTGATCTTTTCGACATCGCCACGACGCATCGCAAGGTTCTTACTTCGTCGCTTTTGAGAAGGATCTTTGCCGAACTGGTAGGCGCAGTGCGCTACCTGCACGAAAGGAGAATCGTCCATCGCGACATCAAACTTGAGAGTGAGTGCCCATCATCAGACATAACATCCCGTACGCAGCTCGACTAACGTGTCACCAGATGTCCTCGTCAATCTGAGTCCCGCCGAGCTTGCAGACCCGAGCAAGGACTGGGTTTCGTTCCCTCACTCCGTTGTAACTCTAACTGACCTTGGACTCTCACGCCGCATCGCTGACGACGAGAAACTTGAAACGAGATGCGGATCCGACGACTATGCAGCTCCTGAAGTCATCATGGGCCAACCTTACGACGGCCGCGCGACCGACGCCTGGACCCTTGGCGTTCTTCTCTACGCGCTTCTCGAGGCTCGCCTTCCTTTCGACCCACACCCAGGCATGAGCGATGCGCATAGAATGCGTAGCCGCACAAGCCACCGAATCGCCAGAGTCGAATGGTGCTGGGTCGAGTATGCCGGCGAAGACGGTGACCACGAGGCCAACATGGCCAAATTCGAGGAAAGAGGTCTCTTGGGCGCCATGGAAATCACCGAAGGTTTGCTGAAGCGCGCGCGCAGCCGATGGAGCGTCGACAAGGTGTCTGAGCAGCCGTGGGTTCGAGAAGCCCTGCAGATTGACGGTGGCCTTCAATTTTGGGAGGAAGAAGAGGGTGAAGAAGTTTGACCGCCCCCGATTCACAATGTCGACCCGTACGCCAACTGCAGCCCGACCCCTGAACCCGGATAAGTGACTGTCCTACAATGCCTCGATCCCATCGATTCCACCGTCACATCTGCTGTCCGACCTCGTCTTTCATACTACCTTTCCCGCCCAATGAGCTGACGGCCATTGTTTTCTCTGATTACTTTCTGGCGCACCCGACCACGGCGTTCTTTGTCTATATACTTATACTTTTACACATCTTATGACCCTGGCCCTTTGGCCTACAACCAACTTTATTCTTCTTTTCACCACCACGATGCCGATACTATGGCAGTTGACCAAGTTAGCAGCGAGCAGCTCTATCACCCTTGTTGATTTTGACACACGGGGCGGACGGACGGACGGACGGACGGATCGACGATCGGGTCACGCTGGGGTCGACCAAAGGCAGAATGGATGCGGATGGGGAGAAAGCCCTGCGACGAGGCTAGTCGAGACTTCTATTCGCCGCAAGAGGGCGGGAATGGCGAAAGGGGAAAGAGGTGCGCGTGAAAGGAGGCAAGGGAAAAACAGGGATTCGATTCGAATGATTGTTTTATGCACAAAAATTCTTCTCACGCAGACGTGATAAAAAGAGCAGAAGTGAGAAAGTTGAGATGATAGATGACAAGGGGGGGTTCTTCTTTTGACGCATGTGATGTCATGATTTGGCGGATCTATAGAAAACGATTCTTGATGAATGATTCTTTGATATCAAAGTGTCTATCCGCGTTTTGGTATACGTTGGTCGTATCTCACTACTTTTTGATTCCAGGTGTCAAGAGCACAGAGCCTACCTGGGTCGAGTTCCGTGCACGAGGGATTTGAGCATCTGCGAATACGCGTCGGTGTGCGTTACGGTGTCCTGCGTAAAGATGACCTGCCTGACCGATGGGGAAGCGTCATGGCCATGTAACGTAGTCTTCTATGCTGGTGTGTATTCGTACGAGCTCATACGTAATGTATGTGCCTGCTGGCGACTTGCTGCAGTCTACTCACTCCGCACAACAGCTAGCGATATTGACGTCAGGGCAACGGGGTGGATTTGGGGAGCAGATTGGCTAGCTAGCTTCCTACATCAGAGAAGGGAGGAAATACACTCTTGACGGGGCAAGAGACTACACTTTGTTCATCGACCATCACCATAGGAGGCTGATTCTGCCGTCGTCGAGGTTTGATGCGCAGTTGCGTGCTTTCTTGGTGCAGAGGGTCCTTCCTCGCGCGTCTTCTTCCGCTCGTCATGATGGACGGACACCTTGGAATAGGAGGGAAAAGGAATGAGAAGGGGGGGGGGGGGAACTTGAAGATGGGTACGCGAGGAGGCATATCCAAAGCGATTCGCGACTACGTCCAAAAGGGAAGGGGGAGGGGGGTCCAGACGCCTTCTAGAAGCGAGAAAGAATCATCATACTGTCACAATCTAGGAATCAGGCTGTAGGAAGATTACGATCCTCGTCGATGGAATGGGGAAAAAATTGTGGTCCAGTCTCGTCTCACCCTCTTCCAGTCTGATGGGGAGTCCAGGAACAGCGGCAGCAGAACCATCCTCCTCCTCCTCCTCCCGACGACAAACGGGCGGAAAACTTACTTCTGACACACACACACACACACACACACACATACAGGACATGAGGATGAGGATGATGGTCCGCCGCCGTTGAAGCATGATGAAAAGGGAGGGAATGCCATGGAATCTTCACGTGGGCTTCTCGAAGCACACATATAGGCACAGAGAGAGAGGGAAGGATAGCAAGGATGCGAAGACGCGATACAGCCTCGCTCGCTTCCTTCCAGTCTTTCCTGGTTAAGATAGCAGTATTAAGATCTCGCGTTCTCGAGGGGGGTTGGAGTCCCCAAGTGAGCAGGATCATGCCCCGGCACGCGGGGAAAGTGCCTTGGCCTTACACTCCAAGAGCACCAACTTACTGCGTAGAGGCATGGGCAGATTAGGGGGCGCAACGATGAACGTGAGCTGGACGACCATGAAAGGAAGCCCAGTCAGTCCTCATCGTCCGATGCTGTTCTGCACCCACCCCCTTTTTTGCCTCACCTACCTGATTCACTCGCAGACGGACGACGTTGCCCAGACGTCCTGCCCAACAGCCAGCGAGCCTAAACCCCCTAACAGCCGGCGGGAGAGCCAAAGAAGCAGCAAGAAAGGAGCAAAGAGCAAGAGAGCGAAAAAAACCCCCATCGACCGATGAGACCTCGTCACCATGACGCACAATGCAACTCCCCTCACGAACCCGACACAACTCTCGCCAGGCCTATGCTTCCTTCCAAAGCTCATCCGTTCTGGCGCCCTGACGCTTTCGACGCAAAGCCCTTCTCTCTTTCCCCCCCTTTTCCCGCGGCTCACGCTCCAAAGACGTACAGTACTAGTCGTCCTTCTATCCTGCTCGTATCCAAGCCGTCAGCAAGCAAAGGACACCGCAGCCTTCGGACGAGCAGCACCCTCTTTCTGGGTCACCCGCGTGTGAACAAAACCCGACGATCCAGGCTTCAGACGCGCGCTGACGGAAGCCTGACTGTACTCTGCTTTTTGCTTCAAACCTCCCCCCGCCGCTGGCGCTTTCCGTTCGTGTACTGCAGTACGAAGTAGATGCGCCGCCAATCGAACAACCTTTGCCCATGTTAACCAGCCGTGCAGCAGCCAAATCCGCGAACCATGGTTAAACCGCCTGAGCCTCGCCAGCGGAAAGCTGCTTTGCCCGCAAGTCTCCTTGGGAAGGGGGAGCAAAGGCAGAACGGACCGGGTGAGGGAAAAAAAGTGGTCTCATGGGTGCAGCAAGCCCGGCCTCTCTCTCTCTCCTTGGCCCGTCTCGACCAACGTCGACCCCCTGCTGTCCCCCTCTCCATTTCGCCTCTTTGTCACTGCATCCAACCGCTCGGGTCTGGAGGGAGGGGATGGGGACCCACGAGGCTGGCCAGCCCAGCTGTCCGCGCGGGGGACCTCACCGCACCCTCGGGACTTGTTTCTGCTGCGTGCAGCTTTCTTGTACGCACCCGCATCTGATGCGTTGTTCTATTCCGTAGAAACGTCCATGAAGAGACTGTGGCCATGGTCAGCTTGAATGTATCGGCGTGAAAGCCTCGAGTCCGATGTTGAACGGTCGAAACAGCTCGTCCGCTCACACGCGGGGCGAACCTTCACAAAGAGCCCAAGATGCTGAATACTGTCCGTTACCCCCGTCTCGAGGTTCACGCCTCCCTATCCTTTCACTCACCGGCTCCTCCTTTTCAGCTGCAAGTCATCTCTCGCACGCAGCCTGAGTCTTCCTCTGCGTGCAATCTGCATCCTGCAGAGCTGGCCTCCCACTCCAACCCCCCCTTCCTTGGCACGACACCTGTGAAGAAGGACGCGAGAGAGAGACCGGGGTCCGCGCACGTGCCGGTGAGCGGTTCCCAGCTCGTAGGGATTAATTGCACCCTGAAACATGTACCCCAGATAAGAGGACCGCGCGAAGAGGACACAAGTCTGCTTCTTCCTCACATGAGCCGTATGCACTGTACGGTACCGTCCGGCTCGTCGAGGTGGAGACTGGATTCCATCGGGGCCAAACGTCCGTCGAACAAAAGAGCCCCGGGACTGTTGGAAGCAAACATGGCTTTTTGCTCAAGGACAAAACATGGGACTTTCCCCATCTTTCCCATGTCCAATAGGCCCAGACAAGAACGGGGTATCTTCCGCCTTACTTTTCTTCTTGTCAGTGAATCGTCGTCGTTCGTCTTGTCTCTCAGAGATCTGCAGTGTATCCGAAAATAGAAATGACTGGCGCCATGAGTGTCGTGCATTCTTGTGCCGCTGCAAAACGTCCTTTGCCGGGTCCCCGGGATCATCCCCCCGGCCCGTCTCTGTGCACGCCATTTGCACTTTTCCGACCAACAACTTACCGGGAATATGCTGTCCTGTACTGTACAGTACAGTACAATGTCCTTGTTCCGCGCTTGGCTTCGTCTCTGGCCGACCCGTCTTTGGTCCCGAGGAAACCATTGCTCCCGACTCATTGTCTGGAATGGAATCTCCCGGCGTCCAAAAGGACCTCGTCAAGTGACTGCCGCGTAAATTGCACTATGCTGTACATACTGTAAACTCCAGTACGGGTCTTTTCCAGTCCCGAAAGGAACCACTCGGTCTCCCGCAGTTGCAGGCCTGTTGCGACGTGCGCCAGTGATCCACGGGGAGAGGCATGGCATGGGCGGGCTGCAATGTCGGCATGGGCACCCTGGCCGTCTTCGATCGAGAGCCCCCAGACTGCGGTCGCCATAATCGGGTGCGGATACCCTGGTTCGATAGCATACCGGGATCCAGTCTCGATGCTCCCCCACGCACGCGCAACAGAGACTGATGCAACTCATCGACGGACTGACGGAATGGAGCCGCTGGTACCGGTAGTCTGGTGGTAGGTTGACGAGGTTTCCGGGCCTCATGAGGCCTCGAGATTTAATCAAGAGGCTTGAGTGTTTTTTCATGGTCGCCCGCGTGGTTCTATACGAAGCTTTTGAACACGAAACCTAGCGATATTGATATCGGACCGACATACAATGTGCTCGAGCTCTGCGGTCCGCTTTCGAGTCGCACAAGAAAATCTGGCGGTCCAGACTCTATTTGTCTCATTTGCCTTTGCTGTTGGACGTAGCAACGGTGATGATACTGTACAGTACCTTCGCCCGGCAATTGATCACCTCGGCGCCAAGATATGAGATTGCTTGGCTTCCTCTGGCTGCTATCGCCGAGTCTTTGTCCCATAATTTCCCACTCCAGGTCTTATTCGTCTCCACTCGAGACTGGTTCCATTAACCTTGTGTGAAAAGCCGGCAGGCCGATCGCGCTGATTCGGCCAGCAGCCGTTGAACTGCCCATCCTTCCATAGGAATGCAGGAATTCCGGTACTGTAGGTTTTCCTCAGAATGCATTTGCGTTGAGTTTCCCATTAGTACCCACATACCGTGTGGTCTCTTCGGTAGGGCGATGCCCAGAGGTCGGATCGATGATACCCTTCCCCGGTCCGGAAGTCGGAAGCAAGGAACCCACGGCGCCGTATCCACTGTTCATTTTGTAACATTTTGAGCCTTCCCTATCAGCGGTAATTGGACCGACAGAGTTGACGCGATACCGCCGCTGTAGCGCGTCAAGTCGCGGAAGCTGCCCCGACAGGCTGCTTATCTGCGTCCGGGAATCCGGATACATCTGTCCGTATCAGCATTCATGATGAGCTCGTCGAGCGATACGTTGCCAAAGGCTTGCCGGGTCCATTGCGTTGCTGTGTACGAGGTATGTAGTATCGTCTCTAAGACTTTCCTGGCGACAGCTCCAGGTACAACTTCGCGTAATCTCTCACTTCGAGGAGTTTCCCGGTAGGAGCAAGAGGCTGTTGTGCAAAAGCATACCTACTACATATGGCATGCAAGTCTCCATCCACTGGATGGTCGGTAAACCAGGGGAGAAGCAGTCAAGGACTCCGCGAACCTGGTGGTGCCTCATCTTTGCCGGGGTCCTCGGACAAAGTGCCGCCGATTCACACGTGTCGCTCTGTTTATCGCACCGATGCAGCGAGCGACCGGAAATTGCGTAGACTAGCCGGAAGACCAATGCCATCTCGTCGAGGCCCATCACGGGTATCGCTACACCAAGATACTCTCACGCATTCTCTATGAGTGATCCCAAGACAGGGAGAGTAGACTTGGCGAATGGTAAAGCAGACGCCCATGTCGGTCAGGATCGCCGCCCTGGTGATTTCCATTGCTATTTCGGTCAAATTGAGGCCTCGCGATTCGGCGATACGGAGAGCAGCTGGCGCTCGCTGACCAGCTGTAGCCAGGCGACACACCCCCGCGAAGCATTACTGTGAGACGGGTCTCAACTCAGCCTCGACAGGTTCGAACTCACTCGAAGCCATCGACTTCCATTTGCGCACGCCTTGACAGTCTCGGGCCATCTTGCTTCGCCGCTGTCGAGACCCCTCGCAAGACCCCGAAATCTGCAGAAAACCGAGACGCATAGACACCATGCTGCTACCGGACCGCGTGATACGGGCCAGAGCCATGTGGCCGAGTCCCTGAGTACAACCTCCCGCAGAGAGTAACTTAACTTGCAGTACAGGATTGTGGGTTTAAAGACGGGCGCCGACCGAACGTCGCACGCGTCTGTACGCAACCATGGCGATGCTCCTTGAGCACACCGGCACTGTATTTGTGCACCCAGCTTCTCGCAGGCACCCACCACCCATGTGCTATAGGTCAGGGTTTTCTGGGGAAACGATGCCGGATGGTCGTGTCGATTAGCGACGGCGCCTCGTACGCAAATCGCGGATGCGAGGCGACGCGCCCTCTGCCGTGCTCTGCCATGCTCATGCAAGTCACCACTTTGCCGGTCTGGAGATTTCCATCAGCGAGAAGACGTTGGGACGCAGACGCCGCGGACAAACTTCACAATGCGCAGATCGACACAGTGAGCACCGACTCTCGACTGTGCTCCGTACTCCGTGGCATTTAGGTGGTGCGCCTATAACACTCCTGTCGACTCCGACGTTGACTCTCGAAGACACCGGCCAGCGCCGACTACGCCCTTCAGCCTCAGCGACCCTTGGCGTCGCAGTCCGCCGCGGCGGCAGTCGAGCCAGCTTTATCAGAGCCTACCGCCATCGCTTCGTGAGCAGCAGCAGCAGCAGCAGCAGCAGCAGCTTTCAGCAGAGCGAGATGCAATAAGCCCAGAGCGCGGCCCGAGGGCGGCTCGCTTCCTCGGCGTGGCTATCTCGGCCCTTGGCATTGCTGCGCAGACGACGCGCAGGGCTTGTGCTCCTTCACACGAATAAGACGGGCAGCGCTGTGACGGGGGCCGAAGGCGCAAGGGCGAGGACGAGAGCAGCGTCAAACAACGTATTCGTAAAATCGTCTGATGCGCTTTTATCCGAGGTGAATTGTGGTTCCGGCCGACGGGCCGCTTCGCCCAATCCGAATTGTGCGTAACTCCGTACTGTGCTGTGCTTTCTCGGAGCTGGTCCCCGGACGTCATCCGCACCTTGGCGCCGCCACTACCAGAGTGCGACTGTGCGTGCGAGCTGGGCTGCAGCTCCAGATCCCTGAAATAACACTCAGAGGCTCGTCGAATTTAACTTTCTTCTCCCGTGTTTCCCTTCAAAGACGAAGTTGACTATGGCGCGGCAGTCTTTAGATATGGCACAAGTCGTGCACTCAACTCTCGGCGACGACAACCAGGGCTGTCCGGCCTCGCCGGTTGATGTTTCGCTTTGTGCTGCCGCCGTCAACCTCTGACGGCGAACGAATCATGGCAACAGGAAACAGAAGAATCCTTCTGGAATCGCTACCGGCACCGAAGAGCGAGCCTTTGGGGGCCTCTCGTTCGCTGTGTGGAATGTCTGGGGTCTTGTCCCTGGCTCCTAGTCTGCCAGGGGTGGGTTCGTATCATCCCATCCTGATTGGCGCCTCGTCCTCGGGTGTGGTGGCTCAAGTGCCAAAATATCACCTTCTTCTTTGAGGTTGCTGGTTGCATTCCCACGCATGCCGTCCCCCCCTCTTCGACTTGAAGCCCGTCCAGCTTCTCGAGCGGTCCCGTCGCCCATGACCCTATTGCTCGTCCCGCCTCGTTAGCATTTTGCTTTGCCAGCTTCTGTCGCAATGGCAGCCCAGCCCGCATTGGGTTGCATCCCCCTCTTTGTCCAAGGCTCTACTGTATGCTCTCGAAGCCCCCGCCTCCCCGTCTCTCGACATCTCCACTTGACCCTTGGTAGAAGAATTTGTCCCTCGGTACGGAGTACGTACGCTCGCTCTGCGCTTCGTGCAGGAGCTGTAAACTGTGAGCCGTAGGAAACACACCTCCCAGCACTGCCCGGGACGCTCATTGGTTTTCCCTGCACAGATAGCTAGGCGAGGAACTTTTGCTCTTGCTCTCACTTCCCCCATGCGGCCTTGTCCTCCACAACTGCTCAACCCACACCTTTGACTGCTGGACTTTGGCACAGAGGCAGGGACTCTTACTCACCAATCTACCGCATTGCAGTCCCGCATTGCACACCTCCAAGTCAATCCCGGCTGACGGGTGGTTGACAGTTTCCCTTCCTCTTGCATTGGTTCCCCGAATCTGTAAGTCGGACATCAAGGCCTTGAACGGACCACTGCCTGTAACGGCGACTATGGGCACTTTTGCCCGTCGGCCCGTCCTCTTTGTTGCACGTACGCCCGACCATTCGCATCGACGTTGCCGCCAGTGATGAGTCCTCGCTTCGGTGACTGAGATTCCGGCCGGGGTCCTCGATTCGCCCGAGTCTCGTCAACTGATCGAGCGGCGGCTTGCCGGCAAGGCGCCACTGCTCGGCGGCTCGTCGTCATGTTCAACCATTCCACAAACAAGACTCATGCTTCAGGGTTCTCCAACGACCCATATGGCTTCTCCCAACAGCCCTGGACGAGGTTCGACCTCGACCAGGGCCACCCGGTTACGTTGCCGCCGTCCATCGACACCTCGCAGACCCATCATGGGGGTGACTCTTCTTTCAACGCTTCCAGCATGGACTGGACGCCAACCTCACCTGAGATACCGACGAGTTATCATCACGGCGGTCAGGGAGCGAGTGACGTTGAGTTGCAATCGTTGAATGCAACACCTCACGGTGGAGGCGTCGGACGTTTAGTTGCGCACTTCGAGAATAAGGGATTCGTGCCTTTCGAAAACAAGGGATACGCACCCCCTCTACCCCCACGACCAAGCAATGCTGCCCATACACAGCAGTCAACTCCTCGGACGCACCTTGACGGCATGGGATATTATGCCAATGGCGCAGGTATTGACACCGCTTTCAGCCCGAATCGCCTGGCAACACCGGCCACAAGTCCGCACGACGTTCAATGGGGCCCTTTTGGAGTCGATACACGGGTGACAAGTCCCATGGCCTCGAGCTCACAAGGGGCCTCGTTTGGAACTCTTCACGACGCTTCTCGAATGGCTAGTCCGGGAGTCGCTTCGATGTCGGGTCAATTTGCCGCCTTGGGTGACTTCACGTCGCCACATCGCCTCCAAACACCGTCAGGACCGTCCTTGACATCGTCCGTTCAACTGGGTCCATCTCCCATTGTCAGCCCGACAACGGTCATGTCCCCAACACAGGCGTCACCATCAGTGGCCGGGACACCAGGATTCGAAATTTGGCGCCCGCCGGGTTCTGTGAACATAAAGTCGGAAATGCCGTCAGCGCCGTCCGTATCTTCGTCTGCCGGCTTTGCGAAGCCGCCTGTTCCAAGCACACCGAAGCCGAACCTGAACTCAGCAGGCAGCCAGTTTATCCTCGAGTTCAACCCTGTTGCCAAAGTCAAAGGCAAAGCCCCCGCCAAGCCAGCAAGGCTACGAGCAAACCCAACAGTCCCTACTCCATTCAGCCCTCATATAAAACAAGAACCCGGAACGCCGCGCGTATCTGACATACCAGCTTCGTCTGAAGCCTTGGACGTGAGACGGCCACTTTTCTTCATGTCTGTGATCTGATCGAGTGTTAATTCTGTATACAGAAACAATCTTCGCGACAGGCTTCCATTGCACGGCCTTCATCCGCAGCTCGACCTTCCAGAGAGCAGGTACCCGCCGAGGCCTGGGAGCAGTTCAAGTCGACAATTCGCGCGCTGTATTTGGATGAGAGGAGACCGTTAAAGGATGTCATGGCCATCATGGCGGAGAAGTACCAGTTCCAAGCGACGTAAGCTTCGAGCATACTCACCTAAATATCCAGGCTGACACGCTTGCAGTCCCAAGATGTACAAGACGAGATTCTCCCAGTGGGGTTTCGTCAAGAACAACACCGAAGACGAGGTCAAGAAGCTGCTGTCCATGAAATTCCAGCGTGACGCAGAGGGCAAAGTATCCGAATTTGTGCGAAACGGAAGGGTTGTCAACCTCGGAACTTATTTGAAAAGAAAAGGCGTTACCGAATACGATCTGATTGACTTTGAATTGCCGGCCGATCTACCGGCACATGTAAAGTGTCGAACGCCGACACCACCGCCAGCCCCGGAATACCTGCGATCCCCGGACCTCTTGAGAGCACAGGAACTCGTCGTGGGCAACATACGAAAAGCATTCCTCCATTGTCGCCAGTTGGAAGTGGAAATGGACGCACAAGTCGGTTGGCCCATAACCATGGTGTGGGGGGCCGGGTCGAGTGACTTGCTCATGGAGGCCAACTTTTATTTTGAGGCGCGCGATGC
Organism: Hirsutella thompsonii MTCC6686; assembly: GCA_000472125.2. NCBI lineage: Eukaryota > Fungi > Ascomycota > Sordariomycetes > Hypocreales > Ophiocordycipitaceae > Hirsutella > Hirsutella thompsonii. The sequence continues at coordinate 27,258 of APKU01000101.1, forward strand.
CGATCAAGGAGGCCACTTCCTCATGAGGGCGTTTAAGCAACTCGAGGTTGACTTGAAGAATCTCTCACCGCTAGGAATCAATGAGGTGCTGTTGGGAATGGTACAACGAGATCCGGGCATGATGACGGCCCTCTGCAAATACTTGGCCGCATATTCGACGACGAACTGGGAAAGATCGCATCCCCTTCGACAGATATTCACCTGTCTATATGAAGTTCAGCAGAAGCATGGACCGGCGACTTTGTCCGACCTGCTCTGGGGTAGCATTCCGACCATTGCGGAGGAACTCGAAGCCATTTACAGCCGACGACACCCATACGTTGCACGCACCTGGATCGACCTTGCACTCTTTTACAACCACGCGAACCCGGAGCGACTCGAAAAACTCGTGGCAGAGTTGCGCAATCAAGGCCAGCAGGTGGAGCAGCGTCACGGGTCTAACAGCGCGGATACTCTCACATTGAGGTACTCGATCTTGCAGCTATTGTACGCAGCGGGCTCGCATTTGGATTTGACTAAACAAGCCGCTGTCGAGCTTTGGAACCAGATGAAGAGGCTTGGAATAGTTTTTGCGGTGCGAGACGCCAAACCGAACGTCTACTGCTATCACAGCCCTGTGAAAGTAGACCCGTGGACGAAGCGATGCCGGCGACGATACGACTCGGGGGTGGCTATCCTGGAAGAACATGTCGGCGTCAGAATTCATCCGTACTTTGAAGAAGATTTTCACACGACCATTCATGCACCGGACGCTCAGGATGCATGGTCAGCTGCCCTCAACCACATGCAATCGTCCACGAAATGGTCGTTCATTTAGGGCGATTAGATCGTTTATGCGGATGATGTTGTGCGCTGTGCATCTGTGGCAACGAGAGCAAGGCTTCACTTTGAGCCAGTGTCAATAAGGAAGGACTTGACGGAGACATAGCGTCGCTATGAGGGAGGACTTGAGATTTTTGCACCGACTTACACCAAGCCAGGAGTCATTGGCGCGGCGGCATTGAGATATTATGATACTCCCTTGTTGCGTTTCGAAACCGGGATGCTTTTTGCTTGTATACGACATGATCCGTCCACGGTCGTTTGGCATTACTTCCATTTTGCTCACTGAGCAGGCGTTTGGGATTTATCAGAGTTGTCGAAGCGGCAACGATGCGACGGGCATGTACCATTAGCGGTTGAACTTGTTATTCATGATACCGAGGAGAGACATGGACGGCAGGCGTAGAGGTGATTGCATACTGGCGGCGGCGAAGGTCTCGGGAGGCAGCATCTTTGCGGTCTTGGGGCGAAAGATGAGATAAAAAAACACGTCATGACATTTTCGCCGCATCGTGATGTGTACATGGTAACCGGTAGCTGCCTGAGGTACTCAGGCCTGAAGGGTTGACGGTCTTCTAGACGGGAAGGAGCAGTAGAGCAGGGCACGTGCCCACGCCGCGCGAACCGGAACCAACGTTGAAGATGTCGAGACGGTCAACAATTGCCGTACAAGTTGCCTGAATTGTTTCAAGGAGTATCTTGGGCATATCAGAGCGGTTGCAGACATTATGTACAGGACTGCGCATCAGGCAGCCCGTCGGAGACTTCGATGGAAACGACGCTTCAGTCTTTCTTGCATCGCCAAGTTCTCGTCAAGTGGAGAATTTCGGACTCCAGAGGATAGCCGGCTGCATCAATTCTGACGGCCATCGGGCCCTCAGGTGGACTTGGCAAACATCACAAGCTGTTCTCACAATCATTTTTGGAATCATTGACTCCATCGCCAAATGACTCCTCAACCTTGGACACGGCGCTGATGTCGACTCGCCGTCCGATAAGTATTAGCCGACATTAAACCGTCAAGCCACGAAATGAGTGCTTCTGCAAAATACGCGTCTCAGTAAGCCTCGCCAGGCCATCAATCCGCTCATGATGCGCCTTTTCGCTGCGCGTGTTCCGACGACCTGCTTCAGAAATGTCGCACGCCGCGCCAGACTCTTGTCAACGAACCGCGCAATAAAGGGTAACAAGACCAACCTCGCCACCGCTCCGACAGTATGCCTCGAGATTCTTCCGCAAGGCAGCCAAATCTTGAACTTTCAAGTCCCAAGACTAACCAACTCGTCGCAGAACACGATGTCTTACTGCTCCGTCAGCAGGGTACCAGACGCCCGAAATGGCATCTGACGGGCCCCATCGGTCCTGATACCACAGTCAAGCTATCCTATGGAGCGTCAGTCCAGGCCGCTGACATTATCGGCCGCAAATTGCTCGACATCGTCAAAGACAGCAAGGGCAACCAAGTCAGACTTCAAGAGCCGAGCCTGGCGAACTACATACTCCTCCAAAGCGACCGCCTCGCGACGCCCATCTATCCACACGACGCCAACACGATTGTCTCGCTACTAGATCTGCATCCCTCGCGCCCTGGCGAGGAAGAAGAAGAGCTCGATGCGCCGCCCGTAGAGATTTTCGAAGCCGGGACCGGCATGGGCAGCTTGACGCTTCACTTGGCGCGCGCCATTCATGCCGGCAACCCGTCGGTCCCATCATCTCTTCGGCGAGCCCTTTGCAAAGCGGGCGTCCGTCAAAGTAAAGACCTCAGCGTGCGCCGCACTCAGCTCGATCTGTCGCCCGAGGACCAAGCTGCGCTCGACAGCTATTCCGCGTCGAGGCGTGTCGTTCTTCACACGCTCGATCAGAACTTGAAGCACGCCAATGGAGCGCTGAAGCTGGTGCGCAACTACCGCCAGGCCCTGTATCTCCCCTCGATAGACTTTCACGTCGGCTCGATGCATGATTTCTTCACCGACAGACTAGATCAAGCAGGTGGGAAAGCCTTTCTCTCTCACGCCCTGCTAGATCTCCCGTCGGCGCATGCGCACGCGGACTTGATTGTTCGTGCGCTGCGCGTGGACGGACTCCTCGTTGTTTTCCAGCCATCCATCAGCCAAATCGCCGAGTTTGTAGCGTGGATGAAGCAGACAGGGCAGCCCCTAAAGCTGGAAAAGGTGCTCGAGTTACCCTTCTCGACAAAGTCCGAGGGCCTCAGCGACTCTTTCGGCGGCGGGCGTCCTTGGGAGGTGAGGACTACGATACCCAAGGTCGCGCAGGGCGACTCGTCCAAGGTCGTGCAGGTGATGCGGCCCAAGTTTGGAGACTACGTTGTGGGCGGAGGGTTCGTGGCCGTGTTTCGCCGGTGGCCAGTTGAAGAAGAGGCCTCGTCGCCGTCGGTCGAAGCGGAACAAGAAGAAGAAGATACGGTTCAGCCGTCTGCTGAGTAGTCATCGCGGGAGAGGATATCTGAACATCGGCTCCATTCATCAATGTTAGATCGCTGCCTGGCCAGTCCCGAATCCCTCAGTATTGAAGACGCCACAATGGCAAGCGCGCAGTATAGAACTCCACATCCATGAAGACTTGTCGCGATCTTCGTGGAAGTTTTGATCGACCTTCGGGCCATTATTGATTTCCCCGGATCGGCAGAGGGACCCCGGGGGCGCGGAACCAAAGCAAACGCGGACCAATCCCGCATCGGCCCCACCTTGAACGGGACTCCCCGCCGCCGGGACCCTTACCCAAATTAGGAAAACCCACGTGCTGACCAACCGTGGGGGGCAACGGTGAACGGTGACATTCGGCAGAAACCATTTTCCTTCCGCTCCCGGTGTCAACGAATTGCCAATTATCTGTCGCATGGTGCCCACGCGTGGCAGCAGCAATAAACTTTATTTCCCCTGCTACGTAACTTGATTCTCTTTCTTTTCCTCTATCTCCTCTCATTCTCCTGTCGTCAAGGGTAATGCTCCCTTTAGTGCAGTTGACTAGCGAAAACCGCTGCTTTGCTCCGGCTGCTTGCGGACAGATGGAGAGGGGAGAGAGATAGATACATACATACATTGCGGAAACAAAGAGCTTAAAACTCGCGGGGTTGACGTCCGACGACGGGGGTGAAGAAAATTTCAACTTTGGGGGGGCAGAGAAAGAGAGCTGAGAAGGTAAGTCAATACGCAACTCATACGATGCTCCGTCGCGGGAGGGGAAATGCGTGTGTCTGGTGTTGATCGCACGGCTGAACCGCGCTGAGACGATACCCTGGGCATGCCGTGCATAGTAGTTTTTTGTCTCCTAGAAGCTTGTATTGTAAATCCCTTCTTTGCCTCGGAATATTCACGATTGCCGTTTCGACCTTCCGGCCGCGGCTTATAGGGGAGTTGTCATGAATGCCTTCTCACCCGTCTTCAGCTTGCTGTGCCATCACATCCATCTTTTCCCCCCTTGATGCATACCAGATCCCAACGCAGTCGACACCTCGGAAACCCCCCCCCCCCCCCCCCCTAATCATCACAGCCCTGCATACATGAACACTGGAGTACTGTATTCGTAGGGGCAGCAGCGAACCCGACGAAACGCGATTACTATATGCACTGTATGTTATAGATAGGCAGTTACAGTTGCATGCATGTCTTGCGGGCGCAAAAATGTTGCACTCCTAGCGCCGGACACGCATATGCCGGCACGTAGCCTTAACGCTCTACCTCCCCATCTGTCTGTGTCTGTCTGACTGATCAGTCTTCCCTTTCTTCTTGCATGACGCAACGCAACGCAACGTTGCTCCGCAGCGCCCATGCTGTACTCATCCTATATGTAGCCCTACTGTCCGAGTGAAATAATGCTGTACGCACACAACTACGCACACGCTCTTCACCGGCGTCAGCACACACGATCTGCGTACTGTAGAATAAAAGAGAAAGCATCTCCGCGTGCGCCGTCGGGGAAAAGGGGAAAGCCAATTTGTAAAGTAAAACACTCCAAGGCTTGCTTGCCAGGTGCAGTACGAAGTAAAGCGCGCAGTGTGGTGCGAAGCAAGTATTGACATCACGGGAGGAGAGGCGCCTCGTCCGTGTAAGCTCCCGCGGTTCACCACCGACCGTCTGCCGCTTCCCATCAATCTCACGCAAGAGGAAGCGGCATTCGCCGTCTCGATTACTCCGCCAGCTGCCGTGATGAGCGTCTTGAGTCGACGAACAACTGGCTGATAGATTGTCCGTTCTCGACACCATCGTCAATCTCATAATCTAGCCAATCAGCTGCGCGGCGCATCCAACTGTTCTAGACTCCCGCGCCATGGCGTTACTTGACTCAAGTTTGATAGCAGAGCACAATCACTACAGAGTTTAGGGGCTCGCTACGTAGATTCTCAGATTGAAGAACAGGCTTGCTGTTTCGTGCTCGAATTTCAACTTGTCATCTGCCAACGCTGCTAAGCTACTTCGTACATAAAACATTTGGGTATCTCTTCAACTCGCTGCAACCAAGACCAATATCCATCATTCATCATTCGTACAAATCCCAATCTCCACATACGCCGCGCTCTCTCGTCCTGTAAGTCGCAGCCAGGACGGCGAGAACGAGAAATCGATACCAGGCGCCGTTCAGACCCTAATGAGCGACGCGATGTTCCAGCGCGTTCGCAAAGTATTAATGAAAAGGTCGTTATAGTGCTCAACCGTCCAGCGGTTGAGATGATCAGAACCCGTCTTTCTGATAACCGAGAAGATCCATGAATCGCCAGCAAAGAGCGTGAGCTCGATTTCTTGAATTCGCGGTCAAATATGTATATCCGTTGGTATGAAGAAACCTTGCTCGGGCACTCTGTAATGCGTTGCTAGTTGTCCGTGTCGGTGTCTCGTATCGGATCTAGGGATGCAGAGGCTTGCGCCATATTCTTCGCAGCACAATGTCCAACATCTGTAACGAAGCTTCGTCGCTAAGAACTTCAATCATGCTAAGAGAGTCCGTTGCCTTTACTTCGCCTAGACACTGGGCGTCCGACTCGGTGCACGCGCGCAGCAGACCATGAGCTTCAGGCTCGTCCCACGCTCCTCGCATTCGGACAACAGCGTCTTGCTGGACCAGATGCTCTTGCTGGTAGATGGACCCATTGCGTTTTCGTAGCATTGTGTATACCACCATCGACCAACTCTGGTGACAAGTTTGTTGATACCCTCATCGGCCGTGGGGCTGTGATCCTTGATCATGTCTGCCAGACTTGAAGTTTCCTTCAATTTGGGTTTCTCTCTGTGACCCATTTGCGTATCATTGCGGGTGATTGAGCTAGCCACAGGCACACCCACGCGGGCCGCCTTGATGTTTGAGAATCCAGCGGTATTCATCAAGCGTAGTATCAGATCGGCCGTGGAGGAGAGATTGACGTCTGCGGCCTCCTGGTGGATTCTTTCCTTCAGACGCCTCACGGTCCGCCTTCCTCGGTTTCCCATATTGTTGAGATCGACGTCTAATACCGACAACTCAATGTATCCTCCGGGTTGGAGGACACGACGAGCCTCATTGATGATGTTACGGTAATGCGATTCGGGAGCTGCAACGGGAAACCGATAGACCAGGCAATTGAAGCTTTGCGGGGCGAACGGAAACTTGTCGAGATGGGAAGTGTACTGTACTTGATGATGATTTGCGGGACTCAAAGGAAAGCTCGAAGGCGAGCTGCGCATCTCGGCTGGCAGGGCCGCTCTTGGCGACAGGTTATAGAAAGAAGCCCGCGGGTATGTCTCTGCCGCATAAAAGGACCAGTCATCGTTACCGAGCCCGTCGATAACCAGTATCGACTGTTTTTCGGAAGCCGTGTTGCATATATCGAGCTCGTGTCGAATATCGCTGAACAAGACGTGTCCAAAAGATAGCCACTTGCTCACAGTCATGGACCCAACTCGTAGGTTGACCTGTGCAAGCGGCGACTCCTCTTCAGACGAGATTGTGCTGCAGTCCGTGAAGACCGTCTTGCCTGACGCTGAACTCTGCCTGTTAGTGGCAGTGAAACCCCCAATATTTGATGATACTGCAGGATGTTGCATCTCGAGACTCGGGTTTGCCGTCATCGTATGAACTACCGGCGGGCTCGGCTGTTGCTGGAATGCTTTGCGTATTCTTTCGGTCATGTCCGCACTTGCCGAGGAAGAGTGGCTAGGTGCACGCGATAACGTTGATACATTACGACGGATTGAAGGTCTTGCGATGGACATGATTGAATCGCCCCTGATCGACCTGCTCTTCCGAGGTTTGGCTTTAGGCGCAACCGTAGCGGGAGGCAGGGTCGATAGGAACATTTTCGCGCTATCGTCGTCAAGCAAATCGTTATACTCATCCCAAATCTCGTCTTCGTGCAACGGATCGTGGGGTTTCGGAATGACTGCGGTGGCGTCGGCAACGATGCATATCTCTCTCGAGCCACTGGAGCTCGTGTCTATGGTCGCAACCGAATGGTTTCGCCGGGGAAATGCAAAGAATTCTCTTTCGCCCCGCGCAACCTCGGACGATAACTTGGACGCAGAGTCGCGCGATGAGGAAGTATTGTTTCCGCTGTCTGCAGCCGCTTCATCCGACCGAGGTCGGACTGCAAGGCTGGCTGAATTCGGAGGACTGGGGCCAGTCGCGATAGAATCGGGGTCATAGAGGCTCAACTTCTTCTTGGGAGGCGAGCAGGGAATACCAGTGAACGGTCGCGAAAACGTTGGGGTTACGTTGACCTCTGCCCGACTTGAGACGACTTGCGGTATCCTACCAACTTGTTGTAGTCTGCCGCGTTTGCTGGGGCCCAGCAGTGGTTCCGGGGCTTTTTCTATTCCTGGGATTGGCTGAGTAGGACCGCCTTGATTTGCAATCGTTTGCGCATGGTTGAAAACCGGTTCGACTGCCGGGGAAGCCTTCGGAGGTTGATTCAAGTCCAATGCTGCTGATATGGGGTTGTCCGACAACAGCTTCCCATCTTCCAAGGCTTGAGAGACATTATCTTCTTGTTCCGAAGAGTCCATCATGGTGTAAAAGGCCACTCGCTTTGGGACGACGGCCTTGACTGTTGCTTGTACCTCTTCGCTGCTCGCGCTGGCATTCTGGCGGCTATGTGAGCGGCCAAAGAAGTTCCATTTACGAGTGAGCCGAGCTGCCTTTGGAAACTTCCTATTCTCGTTAAAGCCGCGAGAGCTCTCCTTGCCAAATTTGTGTGAGTCTTCGGACGTGACGGTGGTGTCGATGCTTGTCATTGGCGACGCTGAGATCGGCAAAGTCGTGTTGATTGGCTGGGGTAGCCTGATTGGATTGTCAACTGAAAGCCTGAGGCGCTGTAGAGACCTTCGAAAAGCAAGCGTTGGCTTCTCGGCAGTGCCATTGCTGATATTTTTGGGGAGGTTTGACGTGTCTGCAAAACCCCGATCATTCGAAATAAGCGGCGAGGGCCACAGTGTGTTCCGCGACGACTTCTCGTTGACAGAGATGCGCTTCGAATATGCTTTCATAGGAGTACTTGGTCGTCGAAAATGAATGGACTTTTCAGTATCTACCAAGCCGCTTTCCGCAGTGGTATTTTTGTTCTCGACAACCTCACCACCTGCGATGACGACGGGACGAACGCGATCCGCTAGAAATGAATCATTTCCTCCAATACCGTTTTCTTGTGGCTCAGTCAATCTCCTACTCAGAGTTGAGCCGCTGCTACTGCGCCGACGGATAACACCGAATCGTCCATAACCCTCATGGCCTGTGCCGGCTACAGGACCCTTGCGCGTCGGTTTCTTGGGGGGCGAGCGTTCGACCTTGTTGTCGGCGGGGATCTCGGGGACGTTCTTTCTGCGCCCGAAAAAGGGGAACCTGGTGCTGAATGACGAGCTAGGCTTGGCGGATGTCTGCTCAGATCGAGGAGAGTCCTGAGAGTTGGCTCTCCTCGAATGCGAAGGAGCATGCGGGCTCTCCGTTCTCGAGGTAGTACGCTGAATAGCGGACAGCTGCGGAGTAGAGGCATTTTTCCTGCTTTGCGAAAGAGAATCAATTGAAGAGGCCAGCGAGGTTGACGACGCATTGCCGTTATGACGCTTATTCAGGGGCTTTTGCGACAATGAGAGATTGCTTTGTATGACAGGAGCGGGTTCCAGGGGGCGTATGTGCAAGTCCGGAGTGCCTGCACGGCTTGGCCGAGCCGGCGTTTCTGACCTCGCAGCTCCCGGACTTTTCTCATTGAAGGGTTCTTCAACATTTGATTGCAAGCCATCACCTGCCGTGCGATTACGAGTCCCTCGGGGGACATCGAAATGCCCATGCTCTGACTTGTGCGAGGGCTTGCGTGTTACGGTCTCCGGTATCATTGGCGATGCATGTCGCAAGTGTCTGCCATCCTTGCTAACGCTCTTGTCTCCGTCCCGCACGGTTGAGCTCGAGGACGAGGAGGTGACTGATTCTCTAATTGGCGTCAGGTCTTGCGCAGCGGGAGGAGTGAGCTCTGTGGTATGAGAGCCGCATCCCTGCCCCCGACGTGCAAGTGGTTGTCTGATAAAAGAGGAATTTCCTTGCTGAACCCTTGCTGGCACTTTTAGACGACTCGGAATAACAAGAACGGGAGACTGTGAGCACGTGGAAGTTGGAGTGGTGTCGCGGCTGTAAGGCCCAGGCCCCGGTGATTCGGAAAGGCGTGTCGAAGGGCTCCCGCTGATGGTACTGATCTGACTACTGCTTCCGGAGAACAGCAATGAAGCCGGAGTTGGTGGTGGAAGGTCGTGTGTTGCGAGGCGATAGGGCACTTCAAGTTCTTGACGCTTAATATGGTGCTCGGGCAGCTGCAAGTTTCGATAACGGTCAAGCTCGGGATACATGATTGCAGTCGACATATCTGGTTTGTGGCGAGCTTTCACATCGTCATGCGTTTTCGCTGTCTCTCGAGGAGCTCGAAGTGTAGTGCTGACCTTGTCATTCGGTGCTCGTGGAACCCGAGACTCGAATCTGGAAAGTGACGAGCTCTTGCTCGCGTTGACTTTTCGCACACTCGCGGCATCGTGTGAAACAGGCGGCTTCCTCTTGCTCGAGATCGAGGGCTTGGGCTTGCGAACAGTATCCTGAGGAAGACTCGACGACGAAGATAAGAGGTTTGGAGAGTGGGTAAAGGCGGCGCCAATATCTCGCCCGGGAGGGCTGGCGATCCTCGTTGAAGGTTCAGAAGGGAGCCTTGGAGAGGGTCGAGGTAAACCTGTCCGCTGCGTCGATATCGATCGTGGAATCCTGTCGGACGGTTGCATTTGCGCCGAATAAGTCGAGTAATTAGTCCCAGTTGTTCCCGATTCTTTGGCTGCCAGACTGTAATTCAGTCTTTGCGAAGTGGTTCGAGACGCCGCTTCATGTTTTCTCCGTGACCGCAGACCGTCGGCTGGAGTAGCCGGGAGGCCAAAATTCATCTTGAGAGTTGCCATTGTTCAAGGCCAAAGTCGCGACCGGCGCCCTCAAGACCTTTTGTCTTTTACTCGCCTGCCCATCATCTGGGATCTGCCGAGGCGAGTGGCCAGCGATCAGCGACGTTTGACTTGAGCCAGCAAGCACGCGAAGGCGATGCGCAGTAGTCTATAGGCTTCCGGGCGGCTCGTACGTGTGAGAGGACTCAATGTCGATCCGGTCGCAGAAAAGGTATCGTCGGCGGAGTAGTGGGAGGATTTCGCTCACGGAATGCCGAAACGATAGCAATATTATAACATTAGACTGAATATGAGAGGGTATCTGAGTAGGAATGAGAAAGAGAAGAGAAGAGGAAGAAGCGTATGTCCAAGGCACAACGATGTCACACGAAAGTAACAGTTACGAGAGGCGAGAGGGATGGGTTTAAGGATCGGATGAATGGGATGTTTTTAGGAGACCCCGGCTCCTACGGGCCCGGTTCAAGCAAGGCCAGTCCGGGTGACAACATCTGCAGAGTTGAGATGGGCGCGGTCAAGGGGGGGGTGTGGGGGTATGCCACGTCAAATGCAGCAACCACGATTTTCGGCGTCTGGTGACCAGGGTTGCGATGGCCTCGACGTACTGTTCAGTAGGTGGACCGATTTAGTTATTTTGAAGCAGGAGGAGAGACATTGTCATAGAATCTCAATCTTGCTCGAACGCTCTTGCTTGAAGAAAGCAGAAAGTTTGTGAAGAGTTGCAGTCCAAGGTTGCGCAAATAGTAAGTCTCGTCAACTTGGCAAGTGACTCAAACGCCGCAGATTCCAACAGAGCAAGCGATTGAGAATTCGAGGCCTGCCAGACTCGATGAGACACAATTACAGCACGCATGCTATTTCGAGCCACCGCCTGTCGGTATGATACGCGAGAGTAGGCGCAGCGGAAGATATGGCCTCGAGAGGAGTCTAGCTATAACAGACATACACGGAGTGCATTGTGGTCGGTCCAGCCGGCGCCGTGGAACCGGAACAGGGGCAGAGGTAGACTTTGCCGCTGTCATTGGGAATGCGCAAGCGCAAGTGCACTGCCATGAGCGCCGAGCCAAGGGCCCTGCGAGGTGCAAAGACGAGCGACCAGTCAAAGGTAACGAGAAACCCAAGGAGGCCTCGATTGGGCGTCAAGCCCTGCACCGGGGGTGAGGGGGGCGTTGCTCTGCAGCCATGCAGCACATAATCGGCTGCATGTGCGCCCATGGTGTCGTCCACGCCTGGCCAGACGTTTGCCCCTGCCGCCGGGACTATTCGTAGTGGGCCTGCTTCGAAAACGAGATAATCGGTGCTCACAGGAGGACAGATGTGAGAAAACTTTGGTAATTGTATGCGTGGAAATGCGCCCAAGAAGGATCAATGGAACGGTCCGTCGGCACCATCGTGCGGGGAGCAATGGTCAGCCAACAGAAGAGAACGAGAGCCACCGTACGGCAGACATGGCTCGATTGTGCGTACGAGACAGCATCCATTCGTGCTTGGCCGACGCAAATAATCTGCGAGCCTGCGACAGAGACATTCGGCCGGGGTCCTTTGCTGCCGCCAGGGTTCTGATGGTGGGTGAAGGATGGAGCGTGATGAGTCGCTGGGATTGGCGCGAAGGAGACGTCCCCACGCTAGGCCGCGGACGAGGCCGCATCAAGAGGGAAAATAGGCCGAGGGTTGGCTGAATGCTGCCTGTGGTTGTGGTTTTGGTTTGGAGCCGATTGCCATTCACGTTTGACTGAGAGTGGAAAAACTCTACAAGGGGGGGTCTCTTTCTGCTGCGCTTTCCTCTTCACCCTCTCACAACAATTTTCTTCTCTCCTTCTTTCAAGCAGCCATCGCACCTTCCACAGGTCTCCCCTCCTCCCCTGCCCTCTCCACACCAGTCTCTCCCCGCATCGTGCCTTCTCTTTTCTCCTCCCCATCCATCACACTTCAATCGAGGGTACTTCGTACATCATGTCATGTATCTGATCGATTCGCGGGACCATGTGCCGCGCAGTCATGCATGTAACCGTGTAGTTATTATTCTCGAAATATGCATTTGCGAAATAAATGAAAATCGACGTCGAATCTGGTGTGACGCGTTCGGCGGCTGCGTGCTGACTTTGGTTGGTCTCATACCATCACGACACCATCATCGCTGCCCACCTATCCGTTGCACACCATCGACCAAAGCAACTCACCTCATGATGGGTTGCAGACAGATTTCTGCCGCAGGTCGCTTTCCACGCCAACGTCAATGCCTAGGCTATCTTATCCTTGATCACCCAATGGTGCCCTCGCTCCCTACACCGTCCTGGAAGCGTGTCTGTCTGCATGTCTCGCCAAACAGGCTCCGAGAGGGCGATCTGGGGCGCATGTCTTTGATACATGTCTCTGGTCCATCATAGACGCCACCACAAAGCCAGTCCGGAAGCCGGTACCCTTACCGCCCCGGCGCTTGTCTTTATGAATACATTGGGTGACGACGGCTATCCAGTAGCTCGACCTCTCAGCAAGCCGTCCAGTGACGCACGGCTTAGTCCAAAGCAGCTATCTCTTCGAAGAAGCGCGGGCTCTATGCCAGTGGGAAAACCGCAACCTGACCTGCCAGCGGCATTATTTCGGAGACGTCTGCCGATCCGGGGTTCGGGGCCTTGAGAGGGGACGACCCCCCGGCCGTCAGCTAATTACGATGCCGCCCGACGCCTACTCTAACTCTCACTTACTGTAAGTTACAGTACGTACAGTACACGACCCTGACGACCGATCTAGCCAACAAAACGAGGGAGAGAATTACAAGGCCGATCCATCGCAGGACCCCCATTCGTACGCACAAACGGGCCTCCTACCGCTTGCGTGTTAGCTTCGGGAGAACATAAACGTGAAGCAGCGAGCACCGCCGCAGCGTCTGTCTCCTTAGTGCAGCGAGAGTAAGGCTTGCACTTGCTGGCCAAGCTATTCATGCATGAGCATCATGACCGCGACGCTCAGCTCCGAGGAGGAGCTATGGCTGTTTAGACGACGGAGCTTTCGACACTCTTGGTTGGTTCTGCCTCTGCCGATCTTCCCCCCCAAGACATTCTGGAAGCACCGGCCCCCATGTCTCCACAGCGCCTCCGTCTCCCGCGTCTCCATCAACGGCCGCGTCCCCACGTGCCTTTTTAGAGGCGCCTTTTCGCCGTGCCCTATTCGTCGAGGCTTCACTAGCTGAGAATTCGACCTCGTTTCCTGCTATCTGACAGGCTACCGGTCTGTCCATTTCTTGCCAATCAAGAACGATACATCCTCTTCTGGTGAGTAGGTGCAGTGCCCCGTACATCTATTGACTCCACACCGCGTCCACTTCGTGGCTCTCCTTACGAAGTACATCCAGAGACAAAGACAGATATAGGTCCCGGCTCTTCGGTCTCCATCCACCATCCCTCTCGCTCCTTGACGCCTGCATGTCTCTGCTGCTGCAAGTGCTTACCCTTTCGGTTTATGGGATATGCAGACCGCGAGCGAAATCGTCCGCGTGCCAACTCTCCTTGACCGCATTCCGCCGCCTCACTTTCGTTGCTGTTGCCTTACGCCAGTACCTTACCATTGCCCGATCGTGGCCAAGCCATGCTCACGTGAATGATCTTGGTCGTCATTTCAGCCATCAGGATTATCCTTGATTTTGATGAGAAGCTGTCACGGGTCTGTCGAGCATGTCAAGGATGCAATGATTGGACGCCATTGATGGTTGAATGCGAAAAGGGTACACTGCCGCCTGCATTCATGGTTTGAGCAAACTGGTAACGAATTTAGAAGCCAGCCAGTATGCATCGCATGGAGAAAATTGCAGAACGCCCGCACTAACGTCCTTCAATACTGGCACTCAGAGGGACGATACGAGACGAAACGCAGCTAAACGAGGAGGCAGACAGAATGTCCAAGAGCGATACACAGGGTGCATTCTTGAAGGAGTCATGGCAGCTGAAATGTGCAGCCGGACGGTGGACCCGTGGCGAGCCAATGCATCCAAGCTGCCGTGCAGTCAGGAACAGCCTCACCTGTCTACCGTCAAATCGGTCAACACATCACTCCAAGAGGCGTGAAGCGTTCAAAAACGATGCCGAGGTCCAAAAGCACGGTAACTACGGCGGAGGCAGCCAAAGGTATTCGTACCTTAGCTGCTTAGGCAAGAGGCGGTGCTTCGCCACATGCGGGAGACGGTTCGGCGACAGCGGCCGTTGACGTGGCACGTCGTGCGTGGCTTGAACCCGCCGAGCAGGCCGCTGCCCGATGTGGCTGAAGTTTACAAAGTAAGGTACCTCGCGCCGTTTCCTGCAGACCCGAACTGCCAAAGTCTCATTTGATCGAACAGGTTTGCGTCAAGACGGCCTCCCAAAGAGTCGGCCCAGCAGCGGTGTCAGCTTGTCTTAAACTTGCTACCAAGTACAAAGCCTAAAAAGCGTCGAGATTGTTTTTCAGGACGAGGTCCATCGGGCAAGATTTTTAACCTGAAATCCCAGATGGGCCAGCAACATGAGTCTTTGGTCGACAGCGAAGCCGATCTCACTTACACGGTGTAATACAATGAATGGGAGCAGCATTTACACCTCATCGTTCTGCTGGCGCCGGAGGGACGAGTCGGGAACCAAATGGGCTTTGAGCAGAAGGAAAAGAACAAAGTGTCTCAACGAAAGGGCGAACTGCCGGCCTGCCAGACATACGCAAGACTGAGACCTGCGGATGTCGAGACCCAACCATTCACAATCGAGGCTTCGAAGCAACCCCCATGAAAAGCAAGGCGCGACGGATCCTCTACCCACGCGGTCTCCTCAATAGCGGGCGCTAGCACTCCCGTAAAGCCAAGGCCCGGAACGGCCCAGCGTGGGTCTAACCATCTAACCCCCATGATTCGCAACGGTGTGCACGTCACCTGACGCAGTCGGGCTTGACGTACTCGCGGTCTTTTGCCCCAAGATACTGTACTGTACCTAGGCGTACTGTCTGCCATAGCGGCGGTGACGGGCTTGAATGGGCTTGCTGCCTCGGCGAGCCTGCGGGTCCGTCTTCGTCGAAGGACCACACAGAACCTAGGGCCTCGCCGCCTCATTCGCCATCGCCGGGCTCAACTTGAAGGGTCTCGCTCTTTACGCCTCGCCATTGGACCACTGCGCATGGAGGCCGAGCTTCGGAGCGGCGCGCGATCGCCGCAAACCGGAGAGGTGTGTGAAAGACGTGTGAAAAGGGAGTGTATAATGTATATGGTGGCAAGTCACATTGCTGCAGTGTCATATATATCGGGGATCTTGGCAGATGCCCTACCCCCCTGCCTTTACAGAAGACCACATGTTCAAGCAATTTAGAGAGTCAAGCAGTCCTGGTGGCTCTTATCAAATGCCCTCTTACCTCAACTCAACCCTGAGAGGACATGCCGAAGTCGCTATGCCAACTCCTTGAGTCACTACCTGCTCATCCCCTCGTCATATAGAAGGAGTCGTCCGTGCAGGTGACTCATGTGTTCTACATGTCTAGAAAAGAACCTCTCCGGGGCCGGCCGATAAGCGTGCTGTTGGAGTCTTGGAAGACACACCGGTGGTGGAGGAGCAGCTTGTTCGTGAGCGAGCCAGATGGACAAATTCGCCGCCGAGCCCGAGCTTTCCTATTTCATCTCAAAGGTACGAATCAGGGTCAACGATACCTCGTAAAAGGCATCGCACTTGACAAGCGGACGGGCAGTCGGCAGGGGAAGGGTGGGGGTCTATCACTTCACCCGGCCCGCGCCTAGGCAGAGACGGCGCATCAAGTGGGCGAAGCTCTACGATCCAATGGCCTTTACCCGTCCGTTATGATGCCGGCGAGCGGGTCCCTCTGCACGACGGCTTGGCTGCGAATGAGAAAGGTGAGCCAGGGCCTCCTCGAGCAGGAACGTAATCGCCCATCAAACCAGGGCCTCGAGCCCCCTGGGTGAGGCAGATTTGACCCGTATCCAGTCTTTTCGGGGTTATCCAGTAAAGCTTCGAGCCAAGGGGGTAAGCTACTACTCCGTTAGACGTCAGTAGTCCCCCCTTACTGATGAGAGCGCGCACCATGCTACCCGCATCTAACACTAGGCCATGGCCGGGAGGAAGTTATGGTGCAGTGGTGACTGGGTAACTGGGTGACTGAAGTTTTCGATCGTCTACTCGTCCACCCGCAATGAGAGCGGCGTATATTCATATGTTAGAGATTGAGATTACTAGACGATACTTTCACTGGTTTAAGACGTAACCCAAGATTCTTGTGGTTTACCGTAGCTTCGATGAAACCTAGGACCTAGGCCAAAATCTAGACTTATTGGGGGTACGATATTACGCAAAGGCGCTCAAGATGGACGAGCCCCTCGAAGACTGCTACGCGCAGCCTTTGCGTGTTGCTCCTGTCGATGAGGCCGCTCAGAGCACCCAACTCGGGTCTGCAGAAGGAAACATCTGGAGTATCTTCCCTAGGAAGCAACGGAAGACAGCCATATACACCTTCAAGACTTGAAAGGAGAAAAGGATGCTTAAAACGAAGCCCTCTTCTTCGAAAGCTTGCTCGTTCGCATACTACCATGATCGACACAAAACACCGTCCATCCATAGAGAAAGCCCAAACAAGACGCACTGCATAGTTGAGGAAGATAATCAAATACTAAAAAGAACCATGTCGTTCGGCCCCCAAATTGCTCCCACGCCGCGATTCTACATCTCGCCCTCGCGCGTTGACACCCACGTATGACCAACGACCAACTCCTCCCCAAAAGCGCCATCCATCTATCTATTCATCCCGTTGGTCTCGCTCAAACAACGTCAGCACTGCATACATACTGTCCTGTAAAGTCGAGACGGCTCGGCAATGTCCTCTTTCGAAACCTTGTCCCGCCCGGAACACATGCCATTTCAGGTCTCGCGCAGCTCACCCCTTCACGGGAAAGAGAAGATGCAAAGTCACGGGAGGATTTCGGTCGGCAGACCACGGCTTTGGATATCATTGAAACGCTCCCGCTCCCCTCTTTTCGAGTTTCCTACTCATACCAAACTTGGTGGAATGCCTTGACAGACCAGTAATCAGCAACTGCGCAACGACAAACATGGCAAACGAGAAAATGACAACAAAATCTTCTCTCAAGATCCTCGGCTACGGCCACACTGGCATAACGGTCCGATCGAGTAAGTCACAGCCGGCGGGCGATCTCTCGCGAGTCTAGACGTACAGTAGCTGCAATCAATTAAACACAATGAACTGACCCGACGCGGTTGCGCGCAGTCTCAAAGAGCCTCGCCTTCTGGAAGGACCTGCTCGGCCTCCCAATCATCTGGCAGACCACCGTCCCCGGCGGCGCTGTCCCCGGCGACCCGACTCACACAATCACGGGCGCCCCCGTCGGGACGACCATGCACGTCGTCTTTCTCGGACTGCCTCAGACCGTGCACGCCCAGGGCAGCAGCGATCCCACGCACCTGTCCACGCTCGAGCTAACTCAGTATGACCTGCCAACCGATCTGCCAGCTAATATGCAAAGCCGTCCGCTCAACGGCCGAAGCTGGGACGTGGGCGCCGTCCACGTCAACCTCATGGTGCATGGTCTTGACGACTTGTTAGACAAGGCCCGGGCCCAAGGCTGGGAAGTGGTCAGTGGCATATTCAAGGCGTCGCAGGACACGCCGACCGCGCGGGCCAGAGGGCACAGGATCTGCTATCTCAGGGGGCCGGACTGCGAGCTGGTCGAGCTGACGGAGATACCCGTCGAGCAGAATGCAGCGCAGACAACATCCTAGGTATGACGGTATATATTGGCTGCTCAGTCGTCATGACCGCATGCCGTGTTTTCTTCGAAACAGTATATGAGCATTATCAACTCTGTGTAGTGAAACACCGCTAGACCCGGCCACTGTCATGTGGTCCTCCATCCGGAATTCGTGTGCTCTGAAACCGGCTTTCTCGACTAGATGGCATGAACAGGATAACTTCATTGCCGAGAAGATCCTTCTTTCCGAATTCGAGCCAGCAAGCGTCGTGCGATTGCTCGCCTAAGCCGCGGCGAATCTGGCTGCCCTCTTCTCCGCTTTGGCCTTTTCTACGGGGTCTTGCAGGGTGTTTGACATCTTGGCCGGGCCGTCTCTACCTCCTTGACGGGGAGCGCGACCATTCTGTCCGTTTCGCCTGTCGCGCCTGTCGCGCCCATCGCGCCCATCGCGGCCTTGCCGACCTCCTCGCCGATCGACATTCTGTCGCTTACCGGCTCGCGAGTCTTCCTCGCCGCCCCGGCCTCGCCCACGCTTAAGCGACTTCTCGGGCAAAGCGGCATCAAGACTCGACGCGAGCGACTTCTCATCGATGCCGAAACGCGATGCCCTCTCGGCGCGCCTTTTCGACTCGTCGTCCTCCTCGATGCCGAAGCGCTTGGCACGGTCGGCACGTTTCTTAGCCTCGGCCTCGGCGGCTGTCTTGGACAGACCTATCGCAAATGATTGGGCCGGCTCCTCAGGTGCCGTTTCGCCCTTTGCCTCTTCATCATCTTTGGAGGAAACTTCGGTGGTCTCGCTTGGCTTTTGAGTAGTCTCGGGTTCCTCCTTGCCCTGCTCGGCTGCCTGTGCGTCATCGGTAGTTCTCGGCTCAGCGGCTTTAGATGCGGGAGCAGGCACAGGCGCGGCAGCTGGCTCCTCGTCATCGGTATATGTGATTTCATCCTCCTTCTCCTCTTGGGCCTCTGTTGGAAATGCGATGGTTAGCGTGCTGCGGTATGGGAAGGCCATAGCGACAGGCCCCAGGAACTGTATGAGACTGATGCGCTCCATTATGAAGGGTTTCTTACTCGGCTTAGAGGCTGTCGGCTCGTCTGTGTTCTTCTTGTCTTCTTCCTGAAGTCGCGCAATCAAGTCGGCCTTGTTGCCTGTCTGAGGAAGCTTCTTCTCCGCCAGAAGCTTCTTGAGCTCCGGAACCTTGAGCGACGAGTAGTCGGACATAATAGCGCGCTCGCTGATGCGCAATTGATGGACTTTGTGATCCTGGGATGAGCTTGCGCGAGGATTGAGGTGCGGCCGATTTGCGACTCGAGCGTGGGATTGTTGATTTGAAGCGTTGATTCGAGGACGACTTGAGTGCTCGGGGATCGATTCCACTGCGAAATTCCGAATCTAAAGATGGCGGTTCGATAACAAGTGTTGGAATGTCTGCGACAAGAAGGAGAGGAGAGAGGTTCAGTCGGGAAGGGAGAAGGAAACAGAAGTCAGAGGTGAGGCAGCGGCAAGTGCAGCTATGCGAAAGTGGACAGCGGGAGCAGGTCCTGGTGCCTGGCGGGTATGGAGTACGTACCTCTTCAGACGCGATCTCGCCCTGGTCGTTGGTCTGCACGTCACCAACACATGAGCTGGTCGTGAGTACATTAGCGCGGCTCGGTAATGGCGGAGACAATAGGAGCATTTGTGGGGCGTTTGGGTATTGGAGACAAAGAGTGTTGAACGGCCGCAGGCAATCACGCGCGGCCCTACAACTGTGCATCGTAGACTCGCTCAGCTCTCGGTATTTTTCATCGACTTTCTTCATTACCTTCTAGGATAAATTGAACATATAGCAGAATCAAATGACTATCCGAAAACAGTAAATGGTGGAAGAATGCCGTGACTTGCCTTGCTGGCACCATTGGGGAGCAGTTGACTTATGTAATCCACGCGTCCTGGAGTGCAGGGCGACAGGTACCTAAGTTCCCCACCCGCCTGGCAGGCAAGACGGGGCTCATTAGGCGAACGGGTGCCATGTTTAGTAGGGGCTCCTGCTCCCTGGGCTTTTCTCCAACTCCCCACCACGGACCGTGGTCCCCATCTGCCCGAGGCTACCTAAGGGTACATTCTCAACTTATGGGATCTCTCACAAAAGAGAGTCTTCTGGCGTACCTCTCTCAACACCGAAACTGTCCTCCAGCACTCAGCCGCCAACCTCAACGGCCGGGCGAAGCGTCGTCGGCAGGCCTCTGCATCCATCTCTCCTCGCCATCAACAGTCCACTCCTCGTCGGGCCAGCCTAGGTACGAATAACTTGACCGCAGTTTTCACACCAATTAACAACTCATCTCTCAAAGTGGTCCCCCTCTCGTCATCGACGCCTCGCCCTGTGCATCGGGTGCCCAAGGCCATCTGCACCATGCCCTAGCGCGCAAGCCGTAAGATGCGAACCGCGCGACACTGAAGCCAGACGTTCACCACTTTGCCATCTTTGCTTCTTCTCCCATCTCTCCTTCAGACTCTGTCAAGCCGTCGGAATTCCTTACAGTCAAAATCACCGGCTTAGCAACATGACGAGACGAATCGTGAGCACCCTTCCTCCCTTGTCCTTGAATCGCCTCTTATGCTGAACGCGCCTATCATTCCCCTAGGTTCGCACGTTGTTTCAGCTGGGCGCCGCCTTGATCTTTACGATAACCGTCGTATTTCTCCTCGACCGCAATTATCGAGTGCTCCCAAATGCCATACATGGCTACATGCCAACGCATCATCCGGGGCTCGTGGTCACCGACATTACCGTCACCACCTGCTCGAGCCTTAACGTCTTTTCCTCCTGCGACCTCGATCCGAATGTATGGCATCGAATCGACAAGGAACTCTATCTCGGCAAAGCGTGGACCTCGAGCGCCTACCTATACGTTAGCCGCAAGCATGAGGAGGAACTGAAAGCCGACGATAGCGTCGTTATGGACGTGAAAGTGGGACGCCTCGACCCCGGAATCCAGAATAAACCCGATGACCACGAGCGATGGGAATCCAGGCCAGGGGGCTTATGGATTAAACGTTCCAAGAAGAGAAAGTCGAGCGATTCCAAAGACGTCGTCACAAATGTTGATGTGCTGTTTGGCGACGATGCCGTCGAGGCTCGGGAAGGGTGGGCCATAGTTGGGACCCCCTTACTCCTCGACACAGGGAGCAACCTGCTCAGCGTGCACCTGACTGTGCACAGGGGGAGCGTCAAGGAGACCAAGAAGCCAAAGCCTCGGATACCGGACAACGGTCGCTTCAAGATTCTGCAGATTGCCGACTTGCACTTGAGCAACGGCGTGGGCGACTGCCGCGAGGCAGTACCGGACTCTTATGCCGGCGGAAAATGCGAGGCTGATCCCAGAACCCTTGATTTCGTCAACCGGATGCTCGACGAAGAGAAGCCCGATCTCGTGGTTCTCAGCGGTGATCAAGTCAATGGCGGCACGGCCCCTGACGCGCCAACGGTTCGGAGTCCACTCCTAAGCAATGCAGTACTCTTGACTGACTTTTTTCCAGGCCTTGTTCAAGATTGCCTCGATTCTCGCCAAGCGCAAGATTCCTTACGCCGGCATTTTTGGTAATCACGATGACGAAAAGACCATGTCTCGAACCCGCCAGATGGCCCTCATGGAGACGCTTCCCTATTCCTTGTCTACCGCCGGGCCCGTCGAGGTTGACGGGGTTGGAAACTACTATGTCGAGATCCTTGCGCGCGGCGGATCGGATCACTCGGCTCTGACTATTTATCTCCTCGACACCCATGCGCTGACTCCAGACGAGAAACACTTTCCAGGTTACGATTGGATCAAGCCAAGCCAGATTGAGTGGTTCAAGCGCACAGCTGCAGGCCTCAAGAAGAAGCACGCAGAGTACACTCACCAACACATGGACGTGGCTTTTATCCATATTCCTCTGACCGAATATGCCGACTGGACATTGCCTCGGGTCGGACAGTGGAAGGAGGGTGTCACAGCTCCTATTTTCAACTCGGGTTTCCGGAATGCCCTCGTCGAAGAGGGTGTCGTCATGGTCAGCGCCGGGCAGTAAGTTATCTCTGATGCTCCGGCTCGCCCTTATCTGCGCGCGAATGTTGTACTGATATGGCGCCTCCTCAGCGATCATTGCAACGACTATTGTTCTCTATCCTTTTCTGGTGACAAAGATCCAAAGAAAAATCAGCCCCTGAAGCCTGCACTTTGGATGTGCTACGGCGGTGGAGTAGGCTTCGGTGGATACGCTGGCTATGGCGGTTACGTACGGCGAATGCGTGTGTTTGAGGTGGACACCAACAACGCACGCATCACGACATGGAAGAGGCTTGAGCACGGCGATTTGAAGTTACATGTGGACAAGCAAATCATTGTCGATGGCGGTCGACCAGTCGCGCCGCCTCCGCCTCCGGCTCGAGAACAGGCATCTCCTACTCCAGCCGTTCCTCCACCTCCCCCCTTCCAAGCTCCTCCAGCTGCCGCCGAACCCTGATTTGGGCTGCGAGACGTTATGTTAGTCCATTTTTGTCGACGACCCCGAAATGATGGTTAGTCTCGAGATAGAGACAGGGCAGCATGATTATCCTGGAGCGCACGGAAATGGCGCGAGGCATGGTTGTATACTACGGGCGGATGCCAGGGGGCTTTGAGTTTCTAGCGTTTACAGGATTCACGCGACATGA
Organism: Hirsutella thompsonii MTCC6686; assembly: GCA_000472125.2. Lineage (NCBI taxonomy): Eukaryota > Fungi > Ascomycota > Sordariomycetes > Hypocreales > Ophiocordycipitaceae > Hirsutella > Hirsutella thompsonii. Next base: position 49,883 of record APKU01000101.1, read on the forward strand.
TTGGGTGGGCAGTGTAACGACGGCAATTTAGGTACTCGAGGATGGTCAACTGGCGCAAGTTGGCAATTGGTGTTTCGGGCATGCTTGTCGACGTTGGGCTGGGGCGCATTCTCGCAGCCCAGGCTTTCGCGAACTCGATGGTATTTCTCAACGAGCCTTGGCGGGAAGGGCTCGCCCACCTCAAAATGACTTGGCAGTTCTTGATTGACTTGATATACACACAAATGCCGAGACAACTTGTATTGGAGTTTTACCAGCTGAAGTCGCCGGCGATCGGGCGTACGTGAACTATCCGGCTCCGGCTTGTGATATGTCGTCGCAAGGGCACTTGACCAGCACTACCCTAGAGCCAATGGACTCGAGCAGGGCGACGCATGCGAGATTTCAACGTCTTGCTCGAATCAAGTGCAATTGTAAAATCATTGCATTATGTTCCTGATAAGCAAAAGAAAACCAGCTTTTCTTGACTTTTTCTTTACTTGTCGATCTGCGGCAAAAGCAAAGGTAGTTGCCGATAAAGGCAACTCTTTGTGAATTTGTTAGTCAACGACGACACAACATAGCCTAGGATGAGATTGAGGAATCCAAATCAGAGCGTTGAAAGAAAAGTTTCATATAGAGAGAAATGACACCACGATTTCAGCAAAGGAAAGTCTTCGTGGCTCAGTTGGTTAGAGCGTTGGTCTCATAGTGATGATTGGGCGTAAAGCCTGAGCAATCCAAAGGTCGTGAGTTCGAGTCTCACCGAGGACATTTGTTTTTTTGCCTATTTGCTACATGCCATTTTTTTGCTTATATCCCGGACTGAAAGCGACCACATCTCTTCAAATTACTCAAACAGTTAAAGCAGATACGGGCAGCTCTTTAAATAACCCTAGTTCCTACCCGTCTAATCCACATACATACCTGGCATTCGCAAAACGGGTTCCGAAGGAGCCTCGGAAGCTAATAGCTTCTCCTTTTCCTTTCCCTTGGTTTCTACAGAAGGTTTAGCTCTAGGAGGCTTAGAGCGGTGCTTCACGACACCGTCCCTATGAGTGCGAATAGCCTGAATTTGCGGTGTCGCGTTAGTTGGCTGCACTCTCGGCGAAACTGCTGCCGGGCGGCGGAACTGATGGTCCCCCCGCTTGAGTGGAGGAACACGCTTGCGCGGCGGATATACAATCAATGGGGGACTTGGAATAGCCCGTCTTCCGGCTTTACCACGCGGCTTATCTGTTGGTGGAAGGTCGCTAGGTCCTGGTCCTGGCCCTGCCCCTGCGTCTGACATCGAGTCGCGTCGAGACTGGGCCACCGGCTGGAGTCCTGCTTGGGGTTCTGGCTCAACCGGCTCGGCGTGTGGCTCGACGTCTGGCTCGATACAGGGGACTTGCGATTCGGGCGTTGTTAGACCCCTGCCGTTGAAGAGGCGGACGAGCATTTGTGCAGCTGATGCCCGGCGATCCGGATGCAACCTAGCCATAGGCTCCAGCCTAGATGAATCGCGGCCCTTCTTCTTAAGTATGCTCAAAACAACTATATAGTCGGCCGTGTCCGGTGGGAACTCTTTGAAGGCTGAGTGAACGGCAACAATGGTTGCAAACAGGGACCAGATGTCTAGTTTGGGGCTTTGGATGGCCCTGATATTAGAATCTTGGGGCCGGAGCTCGGGGGCTATGAAGTAGCCGGTACCACAGAACGTCGTAGCCAAGGACTGATGATGGGCAAGTCCGAAGTCTGCCAGCTGGAAAAGGTATTGACCACCACCCAAGTCAGAGTACAGGATGTTGTCAGGCTTGACATCCCTGTGGATAATGTTCTCATTGGCCAAATAGTCGAGGGCGCCAAGTATTTGTTCAAGAACAGCCAGACTGAGATGGTCAAGGTCGTTGGCTAGAGCAGGGGATCTGGCAAGCTTGCTTAAAGTGCCGTCCCGCAGAGGCATGAAGATTTCGGGAAGCAGTGTGTGAAAGCGCTGGTGACCAAGGATTTCGATGATGTGCTTCTAAATGAATTCGTCGTCAGCGCAGGGCTATGATATGGACCGAAATTCGAGTTCGACCTTTGAGTCATAACTTACGTGTTTGACTCTGTCCATCATCTTGATTTCTCTATGGAGAAGAGCTCGGGCAGTCTCAATATCGCCATTCTGATAATTCTCGAGTCGGACGACTTTGATAGCAAACTGATAGCCAGTGACTTGATCGATCGCTGAGTAAACAGTGCCAAACGCTCCACTATCCAGGATAGTGCGGAGTTGCTCTACATCTTGGAACAGAGGAGATTTGGCCGTGTGAAGCCTGGTAAGATGCCAGGATTGCGCCTCGGAGACATCGACCTCGGTCGGCCTATCACGCGACCTCATGTCCTGTGACAGTCGTAGGGATGATCGAAGGCCTTCGATGGCAAAAGTCTTGAGAGATTCGATATTGTCTACCTCTTTATTGGGGGCTGCTCGCCAGACTATAGTGAAAAAATAAGATGCAATGCGGATCTTATAGCCCTGGCTGTAAGCGATAACGCCATCCCCAATTATGGTCTCTTCGACGGGCTGTTCCTTGTTTCTCTTTACTTTGCTGAACGTGACCGACGAGAGACGTTTCGATCGAACAGATAAAAGCACGTGATGAGTAGCGGGATTGATTTCAAAAGCAACATGAGTCGCAGACATGGGGTGTTGGGGAGTGCTTTGACGAAGAATCAGATCAGCATCCCGTCCGAGTCTCGTGATGACATGACCCCGAGCCGTGGAGGGTACGTGAAAGCCAACCTCAAGGCCGGCTTGACCGCCCTCGGAACGTGATACGAAGCGTAGATTATCCGGATGAAGAAGAGCATCGCGAGCAATAGCATTGCTCGGTACGAGGTGGAAGAGCGTTTTTGGATGGGGGTTTTGGGCCATAACGAAGAACGAAGAATTGCAAACCTAAAGGGAGATAAGAACGGATTCGGCTTTTAGTAGACCCTTTGACTTTTAGACATACGATATTGCTTAAGATGCTCCTTAAGCTCGCGCTAGGTATCGTATTACCTTTTAGCGAGGCAGCCGCGACGGAAGAAGAAGCCGCGACGGAAGAAGCAGACGAGACGGAAGAAGTAGACGAGACGGAAGAAGCGGTCGAGATAGATAAAGCGGACGAAGCAGACAGGATAGAAGAAGCAGACGAGGCGGACGAGGCGGACGAGACTAACGAGGCGCGTAACGATTGGATAGGATGCACCGTGAACATCGCCTGCGTCTCAGAATATTCAGGGTATGCTAGATGCTGCATCTGCATCTGCATCCTCTAGGCCAAGGTGCTGCATGTTGGTCGGTCGCTTAAGTGCAGAGTGCAATCAGGATGAAAGTAGAGGATGAAAGTAGAGGATGAGAGTAGAGGATAAGAGTAGAGGATAAGAGTAGAGGATAAGAGTAGAGGATGAAAGTAGAGGATGAAAGTAGAGGATGAAAGTAGAGGATGAAAGTAGAGGATGAGAGTAGAGGATGAAGGTAGAGGATGAAAGAAAAAGATTAAGGAAGGGAAAGGATAGAACGAGGAGTCATATTACTGCTGAGGGGGGAAGGGGATGAACGCCCACCACCTCGCGAACCTTGCACCTGCGTATGGAGGGTTGCTGGCTAACGCCAAGAAGGTCGGGAAGCTCTTTCGCAAGAGACGATGAATGCATTATGCCTTCGAAGCTAAGGGATGTTAATTGATCTCGAAAAAGGAGGAGCTGGCCGTTGAGCTGGTGGTCATTCAATGCGTGTCCGAAGTATGTGTATTCGTACTGTAAGGATGTAGGTAGCGAAAGGGAAGGGGCGTTGATGGATGGATAGGTAAGGCATTCGTGGGTACCTACCTAGGTAGGTATTCGTATGTTGGTACTCGACACTGTAGCACCTGCCAGTGACTAAGCCTGCAAAAATGACACTGTGCAATCAGGCAAGCAAGCTTACAATACAAGTATGGTAGGAGCGCCCGACACAGACTGGACCTACCCAAGACAATTAGCTTTCTACATCTTCCCCACCAAAGCACCTGCCTCTCGAGCTCGGCATCATGCTCCCATTCTTTGACGCCGTCCAGATCCACCGCGCTCTGCACAATCAAGCCCTACCTGTCATCGATGCCCTCGCCACAAATCAGGACCTGCGCGACAGAGCGCTCAGCCGTTTCGAGCGTGATGATCCTCCACCATATGAGTCTTCAACAGAGTCGGAGGACTTCGAACCTGCTGTCTCCTACGAATCACGACGCAATGATCCGCTGCCGGATGACGTGAAGGCCATCATGGATCCTCCCCTCACCGACGATGAGCGACACATTGCTGCGTCCTCTAGGCCTTGCCAAGCAAGTCCCATCGATGTTTATCACAGAGAGTGCAAACTCGAGGAATTGCGGTTGAGTAGAATTTTCTACCTCACGTACTTCCGTGGTGAAAGGGGCAATCGCAGATTTGGTGTCCTCATTCGCCGCAACGTCAAGCGTCGTATGCAGAAGCTCGGGGTTTGGAACTCAGACTGGGGATTCCCCGGGCGCAATGCCCAGCCCAACGATAACGCCCACCACTGGGATTGGTGGTGGCAGCAAGAGTCGCCCAACGATCCGTCCCTCGGGGACGAACGGGAACTCACGAAACGCGCTTTGAGCTTGCGACAGAACCTTCGTCGCGGCGAGAGCGCCCCTACCCTCCCTCGCTCAAGCCTGCGCCCAGACGCAACTGCCTCTCAAGCGCAGTCCTTCATCATGTCCCGACCTTGGTTTTCCTTTCGTCTGGAGCTGGCAGAGGAGGACGCCCGTTGTAAGCGTATCGATGACGCCGATCAGCAATGGAATTGCACGGTTCAAGCCCGGCGTCGAGTTACACAATGGTGGCGGGAGCGAGGCGACTGGAGGGACGAGTTCGACGAGGGTAGGTTGGTGAGCTGGTGGAAATGGCGCCACGAGTCTCCCTCGCCGGAGCCTGAAGACATGTCTCGTTTCGAACCCGGCGTCGGCAATGACCATATTGACCCGCTGGACCACCTAGAGCTCACCCCTTCCGAGAGCGATGCTCTAGAGGTCATTGATCTCCCTTCCTCCGAGCATCCCAAGAAGTTCTGGGCCGTATACCACGGTGATTGCCCCCCCTATTTTCCAGGGCACATGGTTGACACTACGGGCGGCCGGTCTCCGCCGCCTCGTATGTTTAGACCGGGACCTGAAGACGCATCGCCTCCAGAGTTTCTTCTTTTCTCGAAGTCAGAGACGCAGCCGCCATTGGAATCACCAACCCCATCGGAGGAACCGCGTCAAGGCACTTTGAAGACTCCAGCACAAGGCAGGTCACGGCGTCAGCCGCGTGGCCTGCGGAGACAGAAGGCGGATATGGATCTGAATAAGAGTACAAGCCCTCCCCCTCCGCCCCGACGCAGTGCAAGGATAGCTGCCATGAAACGTTCCGCTGAGCAGCTTCCCTCGCAAACCGTCTCGAATAAGAGATCCAGGCTCACGGCGACGACCCCGACGGCGCAGGCCACTGCCCCTCTGCCGGCGGCACGCGAGACTCGTCGCACCAGGACAGGGATAGTCCCCGCGCGTGCTCCAGCAAGTACGGAGCAGAAACCTCGGCTCAGCCGAGGACGGGGTCGTCCAAGCAGCGGAAGCAGACCAGGTACTTCCACAGCCGTGGCAAAGAAGAAGAAGACGACGACGAAGAAGGAGACGCCTCCTACGACCCGAACCAAATCTGGGAGAGGAAGAAGGGCGTGAGAAGATGGGCAAATGGATGCTGGCGGAGCTGGGGGAGAATCCTGCGCAATCATTGTACTTTCAGCGATCCCTTTGCGGCATTTTGATACCCGGATGATAGTTTTGCTACGGGATCAGCTCCTCAACTGACCCTTTTGAATGAGGCAGCGTCTTGAGGTATAGCAAGGCTTACATTCAGTTTGTGACTACCTAGGTAGGTTGTGGAGGTATTGTACCTATGATTTGGACGTGTGTAGGCGAAGGCATGGCGCAAGCAAAGTACGAGACTCAAAGGCCTTCTCAATAAGCACTAAAAGTGAGTGATTCTTGCATGCAGTAACTATCTTAAAGTCAACATGCATCGCCCTCAAGGCGCGCCCCAATCTATAAAACACTGAGGCTGATTATAGGGTTCGTCTTCTCAGCGCGCGGGCATGCATAGCTAATGTGCTCGTTGGAGATACAAAGCGAGGAAGGGGGGAATACAGTCGAGTTCCTATCGTATCTATTATCTCAAAGAGGGAAAGAAACAAGACGATGATGTTGGCTTCTCCTTTATATCCGGATAGATTCTCGCGGTATATATACGCATTTATATAAAGAGTAATGCTATTTGCACGATCTCGTTTCTTATCTATTTATACCTGCCTCGACTATTCATACCTATCTTTAATATTAAACCGACTTTAACTTAATACTCTTACTTTTACTATATAATATTAAGCCCTTATTTTCTTAATCAGTTTAATAATCAGTTATTAACTTCCTTCTCTTAATATATCCTTTTTAACAATTAAGGGATTAAGTTATATAAGCCTACTTTATATAGGCTTAAGATGAGAAGTAGTCTTAGTATATAAAATGAGTCCTACTGGAATAATCCTTGCCCCTAGTAGTCTGAGTTCCGTCTGGATTATTATCTCGTTAACCGCCGAGTTTATAAAGTACGCATGAGAATCATTTTAAAGGAACCAGACATATGTATCATATCTTTCATCGTATTGCATTAACTAAAACCCTCAACCTAGAGTTACCTATCTCCATCCGTCATGAATCATCTATCCTCTGATCTCCCCGATACCTCAAACCACATCTGACCCCTTCATCCCAGTGTTCCCATCTCATTCATGAGTGCTGGTGATTCCCATGACCCCAGCCCCATGTATCTATCCATCTCAATTACTAAACCCTTCTTCATCGTTCACCATCTCTGACTTTCCTTCCGTGGATGATCCCCTCCCCCCTTGCCCCTTGGCTTCCTCCTTCGTAAACAATACCTTCAGCTCACCTCTTTCCCCCCCGCTCCAAGCCCTTTGCAGAGAAAAAAAAAAAAATTGGGGTATACATTTGGACAAAAAAAGCGATTCACAAAACTGAACATGGTAACCTTTTTTGGAGGCGCTTTTTCGCCATGAAACACACAAAGGACGGAGAAGAAGAATGCTCGCCGCTAGAGTGAAGAAAGAGGAGGCATGAGGGGAAAACAAGGCGGAAAAAGGGTAGATTTTGAAGTGCGACGAAAACAAAGTACGCCGTCCCGAGAATCGTCATGACGGTCATAACCTTGCAGATAAAAACGCAACACAAAGAGCCAAAAGGTTCGCAGAAAAAAAAAACTCATGCGCGGAGGACCTCTTGGTGCAGCAACCTCAGCACCCAGCCTGCCTCGCCCGCCGTGGCGAGCTGAAAGCACCACTTCTTGATGTTGCCGCCCGTCGCGCCCGTGGCCGGAACCATGCCGACGACGCCGTCGCCGTCGCGCACCTCCTCCCACACGCCGCACACGATGCCCCTGCTGCCCATGGGCGAGAAGCACCCGCTGCCGAGGACGGCGTCGAGGAGCACCCGCGGCTCGTCCCCGTCCTTGCGTGGCACCAGCGTCGCCGTCACCCGCTTCTCCATCCCGTGGTCCGCCCGCAACGCCTGGCGCCAGCCGGGCGGCGGTCGCCGGATCTGCAGGATGCAGTTGCCGTGGTCTTCCCACTTGGCCGCCGAGACCAAGAGGTGCAGCCGGATCTTGATGCGCTCAGCGCTCATGCCGGCCATTGCCTGGCCGCCCTCGGCGATGCTGATTGACGGCGACCGGAGAGGCGTCGCGCCTGAAGACGATGATGAGTTTAGTGTGTAAAGGCTGTTGCCGCCGCTGCCCCGGCCTTGCTTGTCAATGGTAGATCGGGCCAGGTTGAATGACAAGTTGCCGGCCGAGGTCAGCTTCTTCAGAAACGACGACGCCGAGGGTGTGGATGATGGCGTCGTGCTGTTTCCGTCTTGCGACTGAGACGGAGCGCGGACCGAACCGCGGTAGCTGTTCCTCCTACCGAACCAGCTCTTCCGCCGACTGCTGGAGCTGCCCTCGACGTCGGCAGGTTCCTTGCGCTCACCGAAGCTCTTGAACCGAGCCTCGTTCTCGAGCTGGATGAACTTTTGGTTATTCAGGCGCGCGTGGTGCACCGACATGTACAGACCGAAGCACTCGGGCGCGTTGTGGCATCGGAACCGAAAGTTGCCGCCGCTGTGTGTAGAGTGCAATACACAGTGCGGCTGAACCGATGATCGAATCTCGAGGTCTAGAGCAGTGCTTTGTCTGATGAGCACAAGAGGGGTGAGATCCAGAGCCAAGAGTGGCTTGTCGTCCTTTTTGGAGTTGCTGCTGCGGAAAGTAAAGGCTTCAATGAGACCCGCCGTGACCACGATGGAGCACGGATGAGCAGACATGTCTTTCCACGTGCCCTTGTCTGACCAGCGCGAAATGGAGGCAATGAATCGCTCCGTCTTGACCTCGGTAGCAGCCGACTTGGGACCACGCAGACCAGCTTGCGACGCAGAATTCGAAGGGGTCAAGCTGCACGATGAAGAGGACAGTAGTGACTCGGAGCCTGGGATCCCTCCGTGCTTTATGCTGACACCTAGGTCCGTCTCAGGAATATCAACGCTGTCAATGTCGTCGTCGGAAGAATCCGAGTCCGACTCCTCGGTAGAGTAGGTGCCTGATACAGACGAAGTATCCGAGGGGAGATATTCATGCTTCAGAGGTGATGAGCCTCGGCGCTTGAGGCGGTCGCCGCCCGACTTGTCCGAGGGGGTAGAGAGAAACGCTAGAGGCTTATCCACAGGACTCGTGCTGGGCGATCGGTGAACCGGAGGAGGCGGAGGAGTATCGTCGTATAGGGGAAACATGGCATCCGTTTTCCCAGCCCAGAGCACTTGCGGATCAGGCCGCATATCTTCGCTGAGGGGACGGCTTCTATCCTCTCCCGGTTGCCGCTGAGTGGGTGTCTTGTCGATGTCCTCTTTGTCTGGCGAAGCCGCTAATAGTGGAGAGGACGGGCTCTCGGCTCTTGGACGGTATCGAGCGGGAAGCGGGCTTCGGTCGGGGCTGGCAGTGGTCACATCATTGGCAATAGGCGACCGGGGTGAGTTTGTCGCGTCGATCGGTGCGCCAACCGGAGCATCTCGCGAGCCCCTATTTGGTGTTGTAGGACCAACAATGCTTGGCTCCGGCTCCGTCAGCGGCACAGGAGATGAGGGAAAGATTTCGAGCCAGTCTTGAACCTGTTCCTCGTTATCCGTGATGAGAGTCAAGAGCTCATGCCAGGGTTTCCCGCCATATGTCCCTCGGACCATGACGACTATCTCGAATTCGTCGTCGCCGCGTCGGGCTGACGCCATGGACATGGAAATGGGGGAAAACAAGAGGTACGCTCGGCGCACATCGCCCGTCTCGCGTATCAACAAGTCGCCCTTGTCTCCTAAATGACCCTGCCTATCGCGGTGAACGAGCTCCACCTGGCACTCCAGTCGCTGGCCGTTTGAGTGCGCCAAGCTGAGAGAAAAGAGATCCTTGGCGTTGACCTGGCGGTTGGCGTCAATCTTGACGGGGAGCCGGGGGGCGTTGAGTGTCCTCAAGTCGCGAGTTCTCGAGGTATCAGTGTTGATGGCGTCTTCATCGGTTCTGCGAGCCGTCTCTTCCCTGTGTCGCCGACGGGCCTTTTCCTGCAAGGCTTCAAAGTCTTGGACCAAGTCATGCGTATCCGAGGAGCCAACAATATCGTCGACGCACTGAAAAAATCGCGTCAACTGCTTGACTCGGATCAGGGGTCGCTTCAATAACTGCGCGACGGCCACCCTCTCTCCTTGAGCGTCGACAAGGTCTCCATTCGCATTTCGTGGCAGAGCATTGAGGAGCGAGTCTTCATCATCCGGCTTTCCAGATGCGGGGGCGAGATTGACGACAACGTCCTCGAATCCTAAGCGCCAAGCACTCAGGTAATTACCGTAAATGGGCACGACTCCATGAGCCCAGTGGGCGAGCCTGCGGAGGTCGGAAGTGGGTGCCTTTCTGTGCGCTTTACTCAACTTCTCGAGGGCAACGCCCATGGCGACGACAGACTTGGACAAGCTGTTCGAGCTAGAGCTTGTGGACGGGGGCTCAAATAGTTCCGTCGCGTTGGTGCCGTTGACAACCTGGGACAATAGGACGGGCACAACGCCATCAACCAGCGTTTTCAAGTGCCGCAGATACAAGTTCTCGTCATCACAGAATTCACGCAGTAGGTCATCACCAGTGACATCCGCATACCCGCGAGACTTTCTGAGACTGGGCCTTGACCTCTTGTCCATCATGCCACTTGGTACGCTGCTGTCGTCCGGCAATGAAAGCACAGAAACCAGATCCGAATGGCGAGTGAGGCGTCTCTTGAGGCTTGTTGATTGACTAGGTTTCTGCTCACTGTCCTTGGTCACAGCCGTCGAGTGTGTCAAAGTTGAACTCGACAGCTCAGATGTCTGCTCCGAGCTGAGGGCGCTGGAATCATCCTCAGATAAGATGGTTGACAACTCTTGCTTGCCGTTTGTCGGTGGCCGTGGCCTATAAGGAACAGATTTGGAAGTGTTTTGTTCGACACGACTGCTTTCCACCGAAGAAAGCGTCAGGTGGGAACCCGTGGTTGATGTATAGTCAGAGGAGTGGTAGCTGCTCGCTGGGGCGTCGTTTCTGCTGGAAATGCGCTCCTCTTGGCCTTGATAGCTCATGGGTCTCGTAGCATGCCCAGATGATTCACCCTGAAACGCCTCCTTGAGAGCACCGAGAAGGGGAAAGTAAGTCTTGCGAGGCGCCGAAGGACCCTTCATCGCTCTTCGTCGCTTGAGGACCCCGGAAGGTGAAGTCTTGATGGCTTTCGTAGGCGTTGTCTCACTAGCCGTGCTGGGGCTCTGCGGAGACATGTCGGGGTAGGGCGCAAGGTCAGGCTGCGGAGATGATTGGGAAGCGGATCTCTTCTCATGAGAAGGACGTCGGGTGGCCTTGATCTGTTCAGCAACGGGATCGGGCAACAACTGATTGTCCGAGTTTGCAGACGGAGACTTTGCCGGTTCGCCCTCAACAAAGGGATCGACGGTTCCGTTCAGCCACTTTTCGATGCTAGGTGGGTTATTTGCAACGGGGTGCTTGGGCGGCTCGTTCATATCGTGGATAATCTTCTTGCCTTCTTCCATGACTTTCTTGAGCACGTTGGGCATCGCCTTGAGACTCGTGCTCCTGTCTGCTTTGGCGCGCTTGGGTCGGCTCTTTTGTAGCGGGAGGTCGAGTTCACTGAAAGCGGACTGGCCAAAGGGAATCTCACCGGGGATGTCGGCCAGAGAGCGGTTGGCCAGACTCGACGTGACCTCCAGATCCTTGGTAAGGACGCTACCCAAGTATGAGGCACCATCTCCAAGGCTCGTGGGATCTTCGGACAACATCGATGGAGTGACGGTCGGCACGCTTCTGGAACTGGTCTTTGGTCGCCTCCTGGACGCCGGTCTCTTAGTAGGGGTGCTGGTGACAGATTCGGGCTCCTCGATGACATGAATCCGGCCTGACTCGTTGTCGTGGCAATCAGATGATTCTAGAATGACCTCAATTTGCTCTCGAGATGGCGTCTGCATGGGTTCCGACGTTGCTCGCGTCGTGGCTGGCCTGCCGGACGTCGGTTTTTGTCTCGAACGAGAGGTGCTCTTGGTCTTGATGCGGCCGTCGCCAGAGTTGACTGGGGAAGAGCGTCCCGAAGCATCCACGAGTGAGCCGTCCTGTCTAGACGGGGTCCGCATTGGCTTCACCCTGATACCATCATCGTCGAGAATTGGTCGTGGGGCGCGCTTGGCGGTCGCCTGGCTCGATGTGCAGTCGCCTTCGGAGCGATACGTGCTGGCCTTGGATCTGGCGGAGCGTGTGCCTTGCGGCGGCGCGGCATCGGCAGCCTCGACCTTGGCAGCCCACGTCTTGATCTTGCTGGAAACAGTGGGATTGGGCCCGGAGCGCATTACAAAGTCTGCCGGGAGTTTTGTCGGCTTGGATGTCGGCGATCTGCGCGCCTTGGGCGATGTGCGGCGCAAGGACCCGCGAGGGCCCTTGATCTTCCTCCAGTTGTCGTCACTAACGACCCTCTTCTTTGGAGGAGCGTTTGGTCGGATCATGTCTGGCGAGGTATCGCGCGCGGGTGCAGGCACGGGCGGAGGATGGTGAAGCATGCCCGTGGATCGTGGAGTCGGGTTCTTCTTTTGCCTCATCTTGATACGGATCCGGTCCTCCTCGGTGACGCTAGGGAGGTCGTCGTCCTTGAATGCCACGTCTGGCGGTTCCGTGGCTGCATCGTCGGGGTCGCCAACGGCCATGGCGGCGGCATTGGTCTTTTGCCATGCGTGGACCCTGTCGCGCACACCGCCGGGGGGCTGGACCTTGCGGACGGCACTCTGGCGCATCTCTTGGCGCATCTCGGCCTTGAGGGCCTCGACGCTCTCGCGACGCTTGCGCTCGGCGGCTAGACGAGCAGGCGAGGGTCGACCACGGAGGAAGTCGGTCAGCAGGGTGGGCTCGGCCTTCTTAGATGTCGATCGGGTTCGGTAGCCGGCGTTGGCAGCGGCCGGAGCGGACTTTGGCGTGATCTTTTGGCCCGCGGACCTGGACTGAACAGGTGTGTTTGGCGCATCGCTGGACTCGGACGAGCTGTCGTTGCCCTCATCGCGGTTCGACTTTGCATCCGCGGAAGGCTGGGAAGGCGCAGAGGACTCGGGCGACACATTGTCGTCGTCCCTGGCAGGGGCTGAAGACGGCATAGTATTCTAGACTGAAACCAGCCAGATCAGCTCGACTGGACTCGGCTGACGAGTAGAGGACACGCAATGTGCAGCTGTGCGGGCTCTCGGGATGAGCGGATGAGCTGTCGTAAGTCGACCTATCGTCTGCTCCCGCTCTTGAGTCGCAATACTTGGATTTGGCAGCCTACCTTGGCACAGCATGCCCTCGAGGAGGCGCGAAGTGCTAGCAACACGGCATGACAGGAAGAGGTCCAAATTGGTCGAGACAGATGGACTGCGATACGGAGCGATGGTCGAGGGACCAGCCCCTGACGGTTTCCCAACAAGGATTATCCCGTGACTACTTGATACACCAGGAGGCGCAAACGTAGTTGAACCGTTGACAAGTCGGGAGAAGCACGGGTGCCCGAGAGTTTCTGGACCAGATGGAGATCGAGAAATGAGGCGAGGACGAGTGGCTCCACGGCGCGAATGCAGCAGCACCCAATTAACTGGTGTATGGAAGGAGAATGGATGTCGTGGATTCGTATCGATGGGGTGGGCGAGAGTAGGTAGGATGAGGGGAGAGAGAGGAACCTGTAACTCGCTCGGAATCAATAGTAATGTATGTATGTGTACCAGTATGCATATGCAGGACACATCTCAGGACAGACAGGTGTCGGAAAGAAGGAGGTTGCGTGGCAGTTGTGACAAAGAGAGAGAGAGAGAGTATGTGTGTGAGATATGGTGCCGTCTCTTTTTTTTTGGCGGTTTGGAACACAAAAGGACGACTGAATGACTTGCGACTCTGGGGAGCTTCGCGCGAGCTTGGCTGGGGCTGTGGACTCTGGATGCCGCAGTAACCAACCTAAGTATCGGATGACTGGGGGGGAGCCACCCCCAAAAGCCAAGGTAAACAAAAAAACCGGGTCGGCCGACACGGGTACTTGTGGGTACGTACGTCGAAGGGGAGACGTCGAGGGTCAGCCACCGCAGTCGGACCCCACTCTGTACTCGTCTAGCCGTTGCTTGGAGGGCAAGTGTGGTTTGTGAGGAGCAGCCCCGGAGATGGTTCGCCCCACGTCACCAGCCACGAATGAACCCACCTCGCCAAAAAGAGGTACCTATCCATCCTGTTCCCTGTAGGAACGAATTACGGCAGGTACGTACTCTGAATCTCCCGTTGTCAACCTCTCCATTTTCTCTTCAAGACGTCGTCCACGTCTCTCTTTGAAGAATCGAGCACACAAGACACCCGCGACAGCGTCAAGAAGAAGTAGAAGAAGATGCCTCTAAGCCACGAGTACGCGGCGCGATCAAGCAGGAACAACAACAATTGCCTCTGCACTATACCAGCGCATGCATCGGGCCGCCCGGTAACCCGCTTCTGCTCTCTCCCCCCCCTTCAAGAGCGCCATCGGCCCATGCATCGTCAAAGGGAATAGAAGACAGGAAGAAAAAAAGAGAGACAAACGCGAGACACCACCGCAGGCGCAGTCATCGGCGTCTGCCCAGCGAAGAGAGAGCAGTCTCAGACTGATGTTCCCACCGAGCCCGGCCGAATACTGTGACTTATTACCGTACAATACTGTACTATTCAATGCAGTACGTGGGCGTGGCAGGGACAATGGCCTTGGCTCTCTTCGTTCTCATCGGCCGCCAATTTAGTTCGCCTCTTTCTCTACCCATGTCTCTGCAGAAACAATCGAGACAGAACATCGGCGGGCGATGGCGTGCGTTCCAGCTCTTCTTCCCACAAAAAAAGGACTCAAATGTTGCTGAGTGAGACCTGCGTACAAGCAGCCGCGGCCTACTGTCAATACATACAGTAAGTTTCCCCCCCTCCGTCAAAAGGTCTAGCTTCTCAAGGCCTCGTTTGGTCCATGGCCACTGGCTGGCATTCTCGATGAGGGCGGCGGTCGGAGTCTTCCATGTGCCAGGCCTTGAATGTCCCGATTTACTCTGCGACCTCTCCTATCTGCCGCGATCCGAGGTGCCACGTCAACGTTGATTGTCTTACAGTATTGTTTCCGTTGGACGATCTGACGATGGAAACCCCGGGACTGCTCTCCCCTAAGTTACCGCACACTGTGACCCTCTGCTTGCTGACCCTGACTTCTCCTTGTTCGTCTTACACGGCTCACGGCAAGTCTAGCTCCTTGGTGTACTGCACGATCGCCCCTTACTTGATGGTGCAGAACTCCAGGGTTGTCAGTTCACTCGTCGACTTCTTTGCAGTCGGCACTGCCAAGCCCCGGTTTTGAGATGCGGATGAGCCGGGGGGATTGTGCCAAGGTCCAGCTGCAGCTCGCTTCGTTTCTTTCCCGTCCAGGCATTGCATTGCGGTCGGTACGCGATCACCTCCCCTTGTCTGGTTCGCAAAAAAAGACGTCATCCGCGGCCCCCGACCAACCATTCCGACCCGCCGGATATCCGACCCGTCTCGTGCAACAAGCAGAGTCTATGTATGGTCCCCCGCGGATGGCGTCTTTTTTCTTCCAAGTTACTTCTCTGTCTTTCGATGTTAACAAACACTCAAACAAAAGGCATGAACCTGCGATACAAGGAACATCGCCGGCTCTTTCAGGACTCGCAGACATCGCACCCAAGTTGAACCAAAGCAATCTAACGATAGTCTGATGATGGAGAGAACAAGAAGAGCGAGGATTGGTGGTCGTCAAGGAGACTTTACTCCCGCAACCCACCAGCTGTACCGCGAGAGCTGAACTGCCGGACGAATTGCGACCTCGTATCGGTCCAGATCGTCGCCCGTGTGGCCCGCTCAGTGTGTGTCCTCCCTCTCTGGTCACAGGACCCCTCTCCGGCTCGCATCTTTTCTTCCCTCATCTTTGCAGCTCCCGTGTGCCCTTTATTTGCGCAAGTCACTCTGTGTGTACAGTAGTACAGTGATGTACCGTACCTTTGCCTCCAACACGCCAGAATGGGTGGGCGAGGTGCACCTAGAGCAGGACTGCAACCCCCATCGTCCTTCTGCTGCACAGTATGGTCAGCCACTACGAGTGCGAGATGATCTACTGTAGGTAGATCTAGTGTTCGCGTAGTCCCACCCAAAGTCTAGATCACACTGCACCTTTTGACGAATCCCATGAACGGCCTTATGCGCATGGCGGCATGGGGAAATCTGTCATGGCTAGCTCCGACGCATTTGGGCAACCGAAAAAACAAGGGTTCGTTCTTCTCGAAAAGGCAACATTCACTACCGCGCAAAATGTACGAACAGTCCATCGTGTATCAGACTCAAAGACGAGAAGTGGAAACTGTTCTAAAGTCGAGTACAAAGACATTGTCTCTACTTTGGTAGCCTCGGCTGAGGATAGCCTCCTCCTTTCAGTACTGCGGCACTCTCTGGAATGCAAACTCGCAGGACGGTCAACGTCCTCTCCACCCGCACCCACGAAGCCTTCGAGACATGCCGCTCAAGAATACGGTACGGCACAATACTGCACCACAATGCCGCAATACCGTCAGTAACTTACGTACCGGTATCTCCCATGCGGCACAATGCCTAGGTAGCCTTCTTTCTTCTTTTCCCACTCGCAGACCACATGCCCGTCCAGCTGACCCCTCCCCTTTCCCATCAATCTTTTGCCAGTCCACGAGCACACCCTCCAAAAGCCGTCCTCCCCTCCTTCTTCTACAGTATTGTCGTGTATTTCTGTACTTGTACGGTAACGCGGTTTACTCTACAGTATGGTACAATCATCGAGTGTCACAAAGTCAATGACCAGCCCACCATGCCCAGCTGGCCCCCCATCCATCCTTCGGAAATCGCATTCCAGCCCAAAAAAAAGGGGACTCTCCATCCGCTTTGCAAATGTGCCAAGCCGTGGGGCATTTGTTTTCCCTTTAATCTCTTCTCGGTACTTCATGCAAACGCATTTCCCGGATTTGCCTCATCATGCTACATGGTGGGGAGTGAAGCTCGCTTGCGCGTCCTGGCTGCCGAAGCGATGGGATCTACTGTAAACTGTCAGTACCTCAGATACAGTGTACAGTACGGCGCGGTCACTTACACGACAGCTGACGACGAAAGAGCCACGATTGACGATGTTGCATGTCACGCTACTTTCGTACAGAATAATTACGGTACTGCAAGTTGCGGTAAGTTGGGTAAATTATATTGAACACTGCCCCAGATGAAAACGGCAGTGATGCTCAAGTCCATGCCCCCCTCCTCTCTTCGACAATTACACAATCGAGGCCCTGCCAGCCCGCGATAATCGCCCCTAGAATCCAGCCAGGAACCCCCCGTAGAGTCACGGCCATTGCTCAAAGAACTCTCGGTCGGACTAAGCCGAGCGATGCATTACACCAGAGCAGAAGAAGAAGAGGTGGAAGAAGAAACGGAAGAAAGAAAGAGGAAACCTTCGGGTATGCTGCTCTTCAAAGAGCCCGCCCAACACCTCCCAATGCAAAAGATGTCCATGCAGTTAAGAAAATCAAATGTACAATACTCGATAACGATGATGATGATGTAAAACGCCGCCATATGCATGAGAGCGTGTGAAACTTCTCGAGACTGAAAAGAAAACACAAGAGTAGTGCCAAATGTGATTGCACTGTAGAGGAGGGAGAGACGAGAGGGGACTTGGTTTACTCCTTGGCCGGGAGCAGGAAGCGGACCTTCTTCTTGGGCTTCGCAGCGGTCTTGCCGATCAACGACTGCTGCTGCTCCTGTTCTACCGGTAAGGCGTCACCCGTCTGGCTGCGGATGACGTCCTCCTCGGTCTCCTCCTCGATGGACCAGACATCCGGGCTCGGCTCCCTCCAGAGCCGTCCGGGTCGCGGGCGTACCGGCATGTTTCGTGGGTACGCGGGGCGCATGAAGCGTGCGGTGGTCCTGCCGCGAGCGGGTCGGGCGGCCGGGAACGAAGCCGATGAGAGGAGTCCGCCGGCAACGGGGCCAGCAGCGGCGGCGGCGGTAGTGGTAGCAGCGGCGCGGCCAAAGACGGGGCTGCGTGGCCGTAGGCGGAAGCCGTCAATGGCCATGTTGCGCAGGGACGAGAGGGGCGAGGGGCTGCCTGGCGAGAAGCGAATGTAGTCCTCATCGTCGTCGTCGTCGGTGGTGAGGCCGTCCGAGTCAAAGTCGGGCGAGGCGGCGAGGCCCCGGGTCTTGCTGAGGCCCTCGAGGCTTGAGGGGCTGACGCTCCGTACGATCTCGCGCGGCATGCTGGCATCCTCGATGCCGGCATCAAAGATCATATCCTCATCCTCGAGGCAGTCCACGTCGGGCTCCGCCGTCGGCGTGAGGAAGTAGGTGAGAGGGTTCTCGTCAATGTCTTCGAGCAGTGGCCGCGGGTCGCTGCTGGACTTGGAGAAGCCCGGGTTGAGGCGAACCTGGGTCGGCGGCCACGAGTTCCCCCGCGACCAGGGCTGCGAGTCGTCGGCAGTGGGCATGGTCGTGTTTCGTGATGGTCTGGAGCTCTTCATGTTGTTTGCTGCAGGCCGCTTCGGGGTGGATGCGCTGATCCACCGGGACATGATGTGCGAGACGGACGCTGTAGATGCGTCGGGGAAATCAAGAAAGGAGGAGGAGGAGGACGGGGAGATGGAAGTGATATCTCGGCGCGGAAGAACCGGCGCGTGAATGATATCAGAGGGATGTCCGGATATATCTCCTATTCCAAGGAAGCTCGAAGCATCATCAAGCCTAGCAGAATCAGAGGTTTCTCCTGTCAAACGGAGGAAGAGAGCATCGTTATATAGATGAAAGGAGTCATGGCCGTGCCGTCGTCTGGTGGCCTCACGCCCTCTCGCAGGCTCTCTTACACCACGAAGCTGGGTCAAGAGGCAACCTAGAGTCCCGGAGGACCGACTATTCCCGGACGGCCTAGGCGTCTGTGGCTCCTTGGCCGCTGGGCGGGCGTAGTCATATCTCTCGTAAAGGGTGGCCTTGTGAGTGTCTGGAGGAGGGTGCCGACACTGATAGGCAGCCAGTCAAGGGTGCTGCGCCCGCGGGCAAGCGGCCTATCAGGAGCGAGCAATCACCCTCCACGGTCGCCGCCCCGGGGCCATTTTCTCGTCTTGTCATAACGACAGTCTGCCCCGGATCAAGTCATGGGTTTGCCCCCCATGCCGCCCCCTCCCGTCGTGCACCGTCCAAGAGGGCGGCGAACCCCACCAAGGCTGCGAGGCGGCGGCGAGAAGCAAGTGTTCTCTGCCGTGCGGTCGTCTGCGGATGGGCGGGAACCAAGTTATCAACGAGGAGTAGGGAAGGTGAGGTGGAGGGGATGGACGGGCCACGGGTCGGGTGCGGAGGGTGGATGGTGGAGGAGGGAGGCTGATGAGAGAGCAGTCAGTCCCCGGTTTCCATCCATGTTGCAGGCGGCTCGTAAGCTAAGACGGGCGACACACCCCACTCAAGACAGGGAAAAGGAAAGCCAGGCTGGACATATGACATTTCCCCATGGGCGGAGACCGGCAGCTCGTGGCCATGATGGTGATCCATGAGTGCCGGCATGGGAGGTTCTCGAGCATGCCCATGTGCAACAGGGGACGCGAAATGCCATCTGCATGATCCGTGATTCGAATCGGGTAATCACTCGTCGGATCGGAACTTTTTGTGCCCTTTTGTTGTGAAACCGCATATGTGTAGAGGCTCTCGCGACGGATGCGCGGTGCCTTGCATTGTGCAGCGGCGTCCGAGAAGGGGGGTCCGACTTTGCAAGTTAGTCAACCGGTCTCGTCACGCCAGTTCAATGGGCGATTATAGGAGGCTTCATGGCCTGGTCATTCGGAGTAGCACTTGGCTCGCGACATGAAAGTGTGTGCAGAAGCGGACAGACGGGCTGGTATGTGAACCTGTCGAGCTGGTACGACGGGAAGAGAACGTGCTCGCTGTAGGCTTGTTGCCCTTGAAGAGGCTGATGGCCATGGCGTCCGTCTGTTACTTGGTACGGTAGGTAAGTTCAATCATTGTAGTATCAGGTCGCTTCATCTCAACTGCCACACTGAAGCGACCAAGCACGCGCCGCAGCTGACGCCGCCGCCTTTGGGGCCAGAAGCAAGAAAGAGCACGCGGCTAGACACCATCTCGGCCCGGAGCCACACAAGCCTGACAGGTTAAAAATCGATATGATCATGCAAAAGCAGGGAAAAGCCATGGTAGTCAGCACGTAGTCGCAAGCCCGGGCCCGGGGGCTGGAACAATGGGGGAACCAGGGAAAAAAAGTGATCACGCGTCGGCAGCAGCCGGTTGTACTCGCAGCTCCCTCATCTCATCGCTTCCCGCTGCGGCTCCGATTGAGATGCCGTGTGTCGCGGACGGGGTGTGTTCATACCGAGGGGGGCGTGATTCGTTCCCCAAGGTAAACCGACCGTCTGGTCTGGTCAAGTCTCAGCCAGGGAAGCCATCCAAAGAGGACACGCGCCAAGAGTGTCTCGGTCGTGGGAGGGGGGTTATTGTCAGGACCCGGAACAGGCTGACCGGGAGAAGTATGAAAGGCGGCCTCGTCGACTGCAAGCGACAAGGTATCATCATCATCACCTGGAAACATGAAGTGAGCCTCTGGCGGACATGCCGCAGATTGTGAGGTTACGGTAGAGAAAGGGCGCCATACGTCATGATAAAGAAACGGCTACGTAGTCGGCAATCGCCTCCGCACTTTGTCGTCGTTCGAATGAAAGGCACCAATGAGCGATGTAGAAGATGCCTCGCAGGGCATGGGTGCAATGCCTCTTCGGGAGGAGTCGGACTGACACAATATGCGTAGGTACATAATTTACAGTGCATACATACATACAGTACGCTGGGCACTGACGAGACGATGCAACGAGGCATGCTGGCGCCTGATGGAATCATTTTCTCCTGTAAAAGGTGACTCGTGGCGTGTCTCTCTCTCTCTTCTATTTGTCTCTTTGCGACATTCATTATTGAATGGAGCATCTTTACAATTAACTTAACTTGTAAAGTCAATTGCACTTTGGCTTTTCCCCTCTCGAGGTTTAAAGGAGTCTCCACTTCCACCTCCACCTCCACTTCCGCTACAACCTTGCCTTACTGTAGCCTACAGTAGGCCTACAGTTTTACTCTGTCTGGACCCACGTGACGTGACGGATACAGATCCACCCTTTTCTCCAGCGTTTCGCCCCCGCTTCAAAGGATCGATACTTGACTTGATACGGTAATACCGGTAGGAGCGGAATACCTACGTAACTTACGAAATACAGTAAGTAAAGTTACAGTATTCGTACAAATAGCTGCGTCGGGTCTCCCCTCCCGGCGCAAACATGACAGTCTGATGGACAAGGACACCTTTGCCGCCAACCGACGGGCAGCACGATCATCTGGAGTCTTTCGTCTTGCCTTGCTGTGCTCTCTCCTCTTTTGTCTCTTGCTCTCTTGGTGTCGCGACAGCTTCTCGTCTACTACTTCGCCTTGGCTTCGCTCTGACAATCTTGGCGCAACACGTCATCGAAAGAAGGACCTCGGCACCCAGCTTCAACAACAGCAACAGCATCAGGAGCACCGGGTCGTCATGACGCCCGATATGCCATTGAGCCATACCATGGCCATGTATACCGGCACAATGCCCGTGCGAATCATCTCCTACAACATCAGATATGCCACCACCCAGCCGGTGCCGGGAGAGCAGCCGTGGAGAGTTCGCTGTCCGAAACTCGGCACTCAATTGCGCTTCATCACTGCAGGCCACGAGAGTCCCTTTCTCTGTCTGCAGGAAGCCCTCTACGGCCAGGTCAATGATGTCCAAGCGCAGCTGGGACCCTCGTGGGCGCATATCGGCAGGGGTCGTGATGTAGGCGAAGCTGACGGAGAGTTCTCGCCCATCTTTTACCGCCCGGATATCTGGAAGTGCATCCGGAGCGAGACGCGATGGCTGAGCCCGACCCCGAATCGCCCGTCACGTGGCTGGGATGCTGCCCTGAACAGGATCGTCACCATGGGCGAGTTCGCGCACAACGCCACGGGCACCCGCGTCGTCGTCATGAGCACCCACTTTGACCACATGGGCGTCATTGCGCGCACAAACAGCGCCAAGCTGCTCATTGCCTTTGCGAGGGAGTGGAGCTCCGGCGGCGATGGCGGCGATGGCGGCGACGGCGACGGCGACGGCGACGACGGGTCGTCCGAACCGCCCTCGGCCGTCTTGATTGGCGGTGACTTCAACAGCAGCCCCGACGACGAGGCGTACAAGGTTATGACGGCCCCCGGGTCGGGCATGTCGGACATGTCCAACCTCCTGCCAAAGGACAAGCACTACGGGAACCACATGACGTACACGAGCTTCGGCGAACCGGGCGAGGTGCCGATGCGCATCGACTTCCTCTTCATCCAGGAGCCCCGCACCGCGCGCGTCGACACTTTTGGTGTGCTGGCAAACAGTTTCGACGACCAGATTCGTCTGTCGGACCACCGGCCTGTCGTGGCCGACCTACAGCTCAGGATTTAGCCAATCCATTACGCCCGCGGAAGCGAGACGCGGGACCAAGCTCCTGGCACCCGTGTGCTGTCCAAGGAGGCCAACTCGCTTGCGTGTCCCGTTGATTATGTGACTTGGATGCCACGGGCATTTCGTTTCGGAGGGGTGCTCGTCGCTCGAAATCCGTTGGCCCCGGTCGATGGACCCTCGCGTTCACGGGCTTGGCCTTTGTCACAGCCGGACAGGTCACACGACAGCGCGCTCTTTCTTGGCTCACTCATGCTTGGCGGATGGGGGTTTACCGGGGCGCGGAAAACTTGGGATGCTCGGCACGTAACCAGGCAGTCGTTTTTGGCGGTGTGGGCGTTATTGACGACCCCGAGTCACCACCAGGTAACACGGCGAATATCGATGTGGCATCGTGGCCCCGTGCGCCACGACGTGTCGTGCAGGGCCATGGCAGATGTTGACGGACTCGCGACGCGGATAACTAAGCGGTCGACTTGGTCTGAAGAGGACTCTGGTTTCGTCGGCATGGCATGTCCTGGCGGAAGAGACGAGGCTTGCCACATACTCAATGCCCGGCTCCACCGGTTCTGTCGGTTCATGTCGACCCTAGGCTTGACACTCGGAGATGCGTAACTCCGACAAGGCGATCAGGGGTCGTTGAAAGGAGAGCACAACAGAGGACGACGGCAATTGGGGAGTATTCTCGGCGTTACGCCTCTGCAAACCCTCCTCGGCGAGGGGCGAGAAGGCGTCTGTCCCTGGAAATGGCGGTGAGCTTCGGTAAAGCCCTTTCGACATGCCATCAAGTCCACTTCACGAGAAGACGGGGTATGCCTTTGACGAACGACAATGGACTGCTTTCGCGAGAAAGAGGAGGAATATCGGCTGCCTTGGAAAAGACACTTTCTTGAGAAAGGAGCGACGGCCTAGAGTCCGGATGAGACTGGTCGAGACGCACTTTGCGGTGGGCCCTATGGGCGTCCCCATGAACCGGCGACCGGGACCGGTGACGAGGCCTGCAGCATCGGACAACGCAGGTAGACGGTTTCCTCGGCATGTATGCCGTGACCGCTGGGCTGAAACGGGGCAACGCGGAGCACTTGCAGGAACGTCCATCACCGACGCGATTGCGGCGTGCTCGATGGCGTGTGCAATGTTTGGATGAGATTTTTTGGGCCTCTTGGCTAGCCGGAGATGTAGTTGGACATGGCATCGCATATACAGCGAGCGATCTTGGCAACGGGCATGCAGATACTCTGCCGCTTGTAGCATAGTCACTTTGATATCTCTCAACAGCGTGAGCTTATTTGACAGCCAAACAACTGTTTAGTATACACGTCATTGCTCGTAGTGATGTAGGGCCCATCGGGAAACGCGAAGGTAACGTCTTCAAAGAGCCTGGGCCTAGGCCCGAAGCTGCCTACCCGCCATCGGTGACACTCGGACCAAGACTCAGGGACGCTGTCAAAACCAGGTCGACCGTCGACGTCCTCGCCGTTCACCGGGGAGGAACAAAAAACGTAGAGGGCTCCTGCGCGGGAGGGAAATTGAAAGAGTTGTTGATACACTGAGTTGAGTTGCGCCGCACAGGGCGGAAAATGGTGGGACGCGCGGGGGAGCAAAAGACAAAAGCCCTCTCCCCGGGGACGAAAGTACTAAAATAAAAAAGGCCGGTGTAAGTCGAACCAGGTGGATTTGCACTACATGCCGAACGACGAGCGGTCGCGATATTGATGTGTCTGGTGGAGGGGAGTCTGCTTGACGCCCTTCCATTTGACACCTCCATCCCCTCCCCCCTCAGGGGGTCCCGTCGGACCAATCAAGGTCGGCACCTTGACCGAGTTTCGACAGCTACACAGAAAAGGAGCATCGGATGTGCGATGCTTGGACGACGCAAAAGGGGGACGGGGGGGGGGGGGGGGTAATGTAGGAGAGGATGGCGGCGGTAGTGATGGTGGTGGTGGAGCGGTACGGACGGGCGCGTGAGAGGGTGGGTGCAGTCTGCAGTCTGCGTCTGCGAGAGGGGAGTACGGGATTGAGGGCGCGTTTGTGTAGGACGTGATGGTGGACGAGGATTTACGTCTGGATCGGGAGATGCTCGGGGGTCGTGTCTGGGGAGTGAGGCTGCGTGAGGACCGGGATGGAGTCTGGTCGACGTATAAAGCTGGGTTTTGTCACCTCGTGGTTGTGGATGAAGACCATGTTCACAATCGTATTGACTGAGGAGAGGTTAATATGCACCTCAGTCTATACCTTGAGGTATAAGGAGAATCCTTAGAAGATGCCGTGGCATGTAGAAACGCGTTGAGACGGTCATGTATGCCGTCGAGTTCATGGTGCGTACGTGGTGTATTCCGCACGTATTGCGCCTCGGCTTCGAAGGTAGCTGTTCAGGGAGGCTGAGTAGATCAAGCGGCTTGGACGGTAGAGAGACATGTCATTGAGAAGCCTCACACGCACATCCCATTATGGCGTCTGGTAGTAAGGGGTCCTCCATATCCGTGGCTGGGGGAAAAGTCTTCTGAAAGTCGCTCTGCATGTTCAGGTCCTCAGCCACTGGTATATAGCTGAATATCTGTCAAGAAAAGCTCGCTTCTTCAGGCTCGACGTCTTGCGGACATTCTACTCGTATATCCCGTGCATGATGTATTGAGTTGCCGGATGTACAACTGGGAAAGTCTCGGATGTGGCACAGCAGCAACCGACGTGCTCCTACACGTCGGTAGATGTTGGTATGCTCGCAACGTCTCTCAGACTTGAAGCAGACTGATGGATGCGCCGGAGGTTGACTCTCGGAGCAGCGCTTCCTCGAATACTTCGTCACCAACGTTTCCAAGACTACTGAGCTCGTCCCATCATCTTCATGACCCTCTCCGACAACCAGGTCTGACAGCTCCAGGCATCGAATTGAAGCTCTCGTTCCAGTGACAACACCTAGTCAAGCCTAAGAAGGACGCAGTAATCACGTCGTGTGGACAAGCTCGGGCGATTCCGGAAGAGGCTGTATGCAGCCCGCTGACACGAATGGAGACGACAGAGCCTCAAAGATTTGAAAGCATACATGTACAAGCCGAAAAGCATCCCGGGGCCCATGCCTAAAGTAGACTCGGCCGCATTCGAAGCAGGGACGAGTCGGCTCGTGCAGCACAGGGAGCAGGGCGCGTACAAGGAGATCGAGCGTTACACGGTACTGTACACTATCGCGGTAGGATAGTCGTTGAGCCGCATTAGATACGTTGAGCTCCCATCTCTCAGCGGCCTGGCGTCTGGATTGACCGGCTCGCAGCTGCAACCCGGCGCCTCTCGACCATTTGGCAAGTAGACTTGAGAGTGTCCATTTCCCAGTCCTGAGGGTAACGACTCTTGGATCGTGAGGAACGGGACTAGAGACGAGGTGAGACGAGTTGTTAAGGCGCCAGTTGCATGTACATATGGCGCATGAAGGAAGAATATGCGCAGTCATCTCTACGCCGTACGAGGGGCGTCGAGCAAGAGCTGGACTGGATCCATTTCGCGCGTCCCCAATCCAACCAGACATACACGCGCAGGGAAAGCACCGAGAACAAGGATGGTGTTGCAAGTCGAATATATTAAGAAGCGAAAAGGGAAAGGGAAGGCCGACTGAGAGTGAGTTTGACGTGTGTAAGACGCCCGGAGACGGCGAATACTTGTGGCATGATATCGATGTTCTCTTGGGCGGAAGGCCGGGCCTCTCTCTTGGGACCGACCTCCTAGTCTGTACCGGAGTCCAGATGGGCCAGAGAGGAATAGAGAAGCTCGGCGGATGGCGCGCTCGCTTGAAACGGCTCGAGGCTGCTTGGCGCGAGAAAAAAAGACTTGAGCTGCCAAACGGGGCGACGGTGTCGGGTTGTGGGAAAAGGGGTGGTGGATGGTGGTGTGGACGTCCGGAGTCGACGATTGGGCGCCGGGAAAAGGAGTGCCCTAAATTGACGGAGAAGGAGAAGGGGAGGGGCGTGTGCTTTTTTAGAGTACCGTACGAATACTACAGATACAGGGCACTGAAAAGTCAAGTCGCTGCCAGCGCCTGGGGGAGATCCCGAGGTGAACTTTGAAGCGTCGGGTCTCAGTCGTCGTCCTTGACAGTACCCGACAGTATCATGAAGAGGTTTAAGATTGTCTAGTAGAACTGAGTAGTATTTGAGGGGTCCGGCTACTCGCTGTTGATACCCAATATCCGCCACCGCAGCGCAGGGGAAGATATAAAAGTGGGATATTTGTACCTGGCCAAGGAAAGAGGATAATGTACGAATAGGGGACTTGAAGAAAAGACTGGTGAAAGCTGGACGGAAGAGGAGGGGTGAAGGAAAGTCTTCAATTGGGCACAAAGGTTGGGAGGGGCTGTTGGGAATTGACGTTGCTAGAGAGAGGGGGGGAGGGGTTCAACTGATAGATCTTCTTTGGTCGGGTGCTTTACAGTGGATGGGACATAGCTACGAATACCGTTGAACGTGAGAAGAGGACTAGACCAGTCTCCAGGTCCAAGTGAGAGAGACGAGGCAAGGCGTCTGGGGAAGAAGGGCAGACACCCTTGTTCGGTCCCTCGGCTGGGCAGCTTTTGATTCTCATACTCGAGCTTAACGGAGCTACGGTAATTTGGGTCATTGAGACACACTTACGAATGCTGGCGGGCAAAAGAGAATAGTGGATTTAAGTTAACTTACAAGATGGCGTGGGAACGGCCTAGGCTCAAGAAAGCAGGTCGGATCAGCCCGGGGGAGGGACAACAATGTGCACCGCGGCCAGGGTTTCTTACCCTTTTCTTTTTCTCGGGGTAGGGTGTCAAGCTATATAAGTTACATGTACAAAAGTAGGCATCCTTACTTTTACCTGTCGAAGAAGATGGTACTTGGGACATGGAGTTACTGGGAAATGAAGGATGCGATGAGTGTGCAATACGTAGGGCTGCGCTGCATCTCGGTCAGGTCGCCAACAGCCGAAGAACATGGTTGAGAACGTAAGAGGAGGGGGGGGGGGGTAACGGACGGAGACCGGATGCTTGGGTCTCGGCGTCGAGGCTCCAACATGTCGTACTGTATTCTCATAGGGAGATTCTCCTCGTGACATTGTCAGAGTTGACTTCTTGCGTCATCTTTGGTTGGAAATGCACGTAGCCGGTAAACTTGTGCCTGAATCTCTTCACCTTTTTCTAGGGGGTCAAAGAGAAAAGACGGAGATTATATAAAGCATGAGAGCTGCATTTGAAGAGCAAGGATTCTGCATGTTTTTAAGATTATCGAATGGACTATCCGGGCGCTCAATCATCAAAAAGTCAATTGAGCAACAGCCGTACAAACATGCAGGCTGCGAACATCGATGCTCAGAGCCGAGGGGTGTTAGTTAGTACAAGGTAAGGTACAGTACTGTAAGTTGTTAGAGAATAAAGGAGAGAAAAAAGTTTGGGGCGGCGGCGGGAACGCGGGTAGTGACGAGCCGTTGCTCCACAGTTGGGCGCGACTGCTTGGTAACCCGGTCCCTGTCGGTACCTCGGGCTGAGAGGACGTGAGAGGGTAAAGGAGGAGTGGGAATTCGCAGCTGGAAAAATAAAATAAAGGAGAAAGGGTGCATACCCACCAAAGTGACTCATAACTCAATCTTCTAACACACACAGAGAAACGTCCCGTTCGTTTCGGCAGTGCAGGTAGTCGCGTGTCTGTTCAGTTCTTGTTCCCATCATGGACCCCGAAAGTGCCTGGATCCAAGATGCTGTACAAAACGATACGAAGTACACACACTCGGGACGGGAGGGCAGGGGGGAGGTGCGGGTCACTCTGCTCCACGGTGGGGTTGAAATCGGACGGACAACTTGGTATCACGGTTGAAGAGTACCGACATTCACGGGCACAAATACACCCACTAAACAGGTACACTCTGTCTCCGATACAAAGGGGCGCCAACGACATGGGCGACTGCTCGGATGGAATTCCATGACCAAGATTCAAAGCCCCGAACTCCAAACCCGGTCATCGTCTCCGGGGCCTGATTTTGTGGCTTCTGTCCGCCGGAATCCTCAAAGTCATCGTGACCGTGATTGTCTGGCGCGCGAAAGAGACGCCATTCATGCACTCAAGTCTTTCTCTTTCCCCCCTAGGCCTACAAGCCAGCCTCAGGGGCATCCATCCCGTCCATGCCCGAGTTTCGCTTCGTCGCCAATCAAGCCTCTAGAGACAGCCGTGCTCTGAGACAAATTGCACACCCACTATTCGGACACTTGCACTTTTCTCTTGGGCATGTCTCCAATGTCTCTGATCTCTCTCTCTCTCTTCGCGTCGTTCTTGGCCGTTGTTTCCTTGGGTCAGTCACCTCGACTCTACTCAACCTCTTCCTCGTACTCTTTCTCTTCATCTTTTTCTTTTCTCGCCACTTCCTGTGCTCCCTCCCCCTTTCTCAATCCGTTGCCCGGAGACACAGGTTAAAAAAAAGGGAAGAACACACACCAGAAAAAATGCAGAAGAAGAGAGGCGTGTCGCACGTAGCCTTGTCGCCAGGTCGCACTGCGTATAACCTGACCCGTTTTGTTTCCCTCGCCATGAGAAAGTGTCACTCTGTGAGAGGGTGTCCCTGAAGAGAAGCGTCAGACGTTACGTGGACTACAAAGTATACAGCAACGGTATCTCCAGCCATGCCTTGTCCATCCGAAACAGTCGGACGGCGGGATATGCGTGCGTCATTCACCTCCCCCCGACAACTTGAAGTCGCTCCCCTTTCGAAACGGCCAGAATCGTCAAGAATTGGAGGCGCTCCGACCTCTTCTGCGCAGGCGGCGGGGGGTGCTTCGGTCTTCTTTGTGCGGCGACATGAGGGAAAAGGGGCGTGTGCTGTAGAGGTCGAGGGAGTAAAGCCGACTGATGCTATGTATGAAGTACTATACGTATGTGCCCTTCTTTCTCAGACACAAGGGAAAAGTCGCGCGCGCGCAAGCCCACACCCACACTTTACACGCACTCACATGCGCACACCACCAACATGCTCTCTGCTTGCTTACCTATCCATTCAACAAAGTGCGCTGGCAAGCTGTGAGCGAGACGATGGGCCACAGGCACGTCTGGGCTGGGCGTGTATGTCCCGTCGCCCACGGCTGGCGCCATCGCACACGCCCCTACCCTTGATCTCGGTGCTTGCAGTGTTCAGTCCCTGTACGGAGCACCGGGTACGAAAGTATTGGTGTTTTCCACGAAATTTTTCTCGTGTGAGTTTGCTGACTCTGGCACGTATCCTTGTTCTTCTCTCAGATTCACACACTCTTCGTCGAACAGGGGACGAACCGAGGGACAACCGGGCAAAAGGGGGGGGGGGTGAGCGGACGAGACTCGACGCAAGGATCAAGGGAGTGGGGAGGGGCGTCCGATGAGACGACAGCGAAAGTGCGTGCGTTGTTGCGTGTGTACAGTATGTATTTGTCAGTTGTGTGTGTACGTGTGAAGAAGCAGAAGAAGAAGAAGACAGACAGTGAGTGTCGGAAAGGACATGGAGGAGGGGGGGTGTGCGCGTCGCGATGAATGAGAGCTGCAGCTCATGGACAGGACCTCGTTCTGCCAGTCGTCGACTAATAAAACGTCGTCGCTGCCGCAAAGAAGACCCGTCTGGCCCGGCCCGTTTTCCCTCTCTCTCTGCCCAGTTCCATCATGACTCTTGTCCGTCTCCATCATTTCGGCTGCCCGCTGTCGCCCGTCGACTCTTCGACTCCAATCCACCACCACCACCACCACAACCAGAACCACCACCACCAACAGCGCAGCCATAACCACAACGATTGCTCGTCTACAACTGCAGACCCTACTGCCTCTGCTGCTACTGCTACTCGGTCAACTGCGATTCCATTCCTTTCGACTACGCCCGCACCGACGCCTTGGCCCCGCCTCACCGTTAACCGTTGACAGTTGCACATTACCGGCGCCATCGATTCGTTCTCACGCGACTTGGTGTCTTGCATCTCGGATTGAACAGATATTTTCGTCAGAGAAGTCTGATACTTTAATCCCGGCGACCTCTTGACCGGCACTGATACCGTCATCTGTCCCGTCCCTTGTCGAACAAACTGCAAGGACAGAACGAGGTATACGGTACATGCAGTCATTCACCCGGAAAGCCATTGTTGCGCGCTCCGACCGGGTTCTTGTATATTCAGCTCAAGTACTGCCTACTTCCGGCACTCACCAATCCCACCCTCCTTGGGTCCCCCGATCGAATAGACGGCCGGCACGACTGGACTCTAAGACGGCCTGGGCCACCTGCCACTCTTTCCCCTTCCCCGCGCCAGGCCGCGCACCGTTTCCTCTCATCGGCCACCGCCCGCCTAAAAAATAACGTATCGCTGGCCCGCAGCGGAGTCGAGGTTCCATAGATTGATCACCTCCACCTTCCCGCATCGCCAACCTTGTCCGCCCTCTCTTTTTTTTCTTCCCCTTACATCCCCGCCCACACAATCCCGCGCCTGACGGGGGACGCCTCGACTCGACGACACCTTCTCTCGATCACAAGGGGGAAAACAGCCTCGGGGCAACAGGGAGGCCAACATGTCCAACAGCTCCAAGAGGAGCTCCCTCGTCGCCCATGTCGAGGATGCCGCCGACGAGGATGCTGTCGAGGGCATCATGAGCACCCGCAAGTACGCCATGTCAGAGGCGCTTGGCAAGGAGCGACCCAATACCGGCAAGTCGCGCGCCGACAAGCGAAACGCCCTGTCGAGATCAACGTCGTCGTCGACGGGCGCCGGCCTCACCGACTCGGACTCGACTGCGCGATCATCGGAAAAGAGGGGTAAAGAGGTTCGGCGCCCGACTCGCCGAGAGGTAACCGATGCTGCCGTGAGGGACCGCGAGCGTCGCGAGAGAGAGCGAGAGCAGAGAAGACGAGAGCGCCCGTCGAGGGAAGACGAGGCTCCCGTCCGTCGCATTAGGGGTGAGTCCTCGGCTCAGGCAAAGGATCGGGATGTCAGCGCCGCATCGAGGAAGACGAGGCCGCCGCCATCCACGCACCACTCCATGCCCATTGTCCAGCAGCAGCCCAGCTATGTCAGAGGACGTGTCGAGGATCCCGCATACTACGGCATCAAGCAGCCCGCCTCTTCGAGCTCGAGACCTCGCGCGCAGTCCCGACCTGTCAGTTACTACGCCGGTCAACCTGCTCCGCCTCGAGTCATGGCTCCCGGCTGGCACAACCCCATTCCGAGCCCCGGGGCCCCGCCGTTTGCCGTCGGGAGCTACCCGCACCCGTCATCGATGTGGTCCGGCGGAGCCCCATCGCCTTACGGGCCCCCGCCTCCACCGTCTCCAATGGGCCCGCATCCGGGCTACGCCGATCCGCCGCTGGGGTCGAGTCCCCACTCGCGCCTCAGGAACCGATTCGAGACACGCCCTTCTTCCGCCATGGGCTTCCACGGACCTCCGGCGGCACTCGATTATCGTCCAGACGACCTCTTGGACGAACCAAATCATCGGGTCGTCCGCCGGCCATCACGCTCCAAGAGAGGCGAGGAAGACTCGATGCGCATGCCGCCGCCAAGCTTTGTCCCAAAGAGACCCCAATCGGCCCTCCCCCCAACTACACCCTTCCGAGCGCCGCCTGCTCAACGGCCACCGTCGCGGCAGAACCATTCGCGCCCGCCTCCCGCTCATCGGAGATCTGTTACATACGACGACCTGCGATGCGAATCTCCGTCTTCTTCTTCGTCATCGTCGTCGTCCGAGGCCGACCAAGATGAGGGTCTCTTCCACGACATTTCTCCAAACGCTTCCTATGAGCAGCGCAGAGCTGTCGTTGCCCGACAGAGGCGGACTTCTGCCATCTATGACGAGTCCGACTACGACCTTGTCCCTGCCGCTGGCCGCGTTCGACGGTCGTCCATGTACAGCGCGGGACCAATAGCCTCTGGCGGCGTGAGCCTCGGTGACACCAAGCTCAACGCCGCTCGACGATACCAGGACGAGGTCAGCGGCGGGTCACAGGTCCCTCTGACGGCCGAGACGCTGCGCAAGGTGATGAAGCGGGGCGGTGTGCCCAGCAGCCACTCGACGCGCAGCAGTGACAGCCGCGATGAGAGCGAGTATCGGCGAAGCAACACGACGGGCATCACGCGCTCGTCGTACGGCAACGAGGAGTTCACCATCAAGGTCCCCGGAAACGCCGTCGTGCGGCTTCAGGGGGCTGAGATTGAGTGCCCCAACGAGGGCGGTGAAATAACGTGGTCAAGCCGCCCCGGAGGCTCACGCTCTGGCAGCGACATGGCGAGCACCGTATACCAGCAGATTGAGGATATGCGCAGGATCGGCGACGGTAGGCACTCTGAGGACTCTCGCCGACTCGAGGACTCGCCCGCGCGCATGGAACGAAAGGCCCTGCCGCACCGCCCGCGCGCCCCAAGCCAAGCAGACTCGCACAGCCGGAGTTACGCGCCTACCTATGCCCCGTACGAGCCGACGTATGCCGGCGGGGACTATATCTGATGACCGTTCGGACTGGATGATGGGACGAGCAAGATGTCACGATGATGAGGAACGTCTTCGACTATTTTTTGATACGTGTTTTCATTACCTGCTTCTATTCATCACCGCTGTCTTTTTTTCCTGTGTTTTAGTTTTATGGCTTGAAAACTGGTGCGAGCGAGCGTTTCCTTGGATGCCATCGGCCCCCCTTTTCATACGACTCGGATTTACGAATAGCCTCACATCTGGCAAGCAACGAGTTGAGATACCCTTTGAGTCGGGAGCCGAATAGTCGATGATGCCACGAGCTTGGCCGAGACGAACGATCGCCTTCGACGAGCCAGCCGGGATGGACTCGAAGTCGTCGAGCACGAGATGATTTGGAACCACTTCAATCGACTGAACCCCAAGGACTTGGGAGCAGTCGAGCCTGTTGAGATATCAGCTGGCCAGGAACGCAAGCACGACTGGCGCCTTGGAATGGTGCTGGGGCGAAGCTTGCGGATCGGCAATCCTGAGGTCGGACATGCGCTCGTCTGCTACGAAGTCCTCGGGCAAGTCCCGCTCTGAACAGCTTCTTAATCGAAGTGCTTGAAAGCACAGACTTGAGTTCCTTGATCATGGCCGGCTCAATATCACCGAATCAGTATAGAATGTATGGGGCGATGGGGGTTCGCGCCCCCGCATTCACTAAGCCCCACGAAGGTCAATCTTGCACGAGGTGGCACGTCATTTACAAGTGCTGCTATATGGAGAAGATTTGCCGGTTGAAAAAAAGACGACTTGATGTTGGGCGTAGGCCCCCTTTTCCCCCGATCCGAGGTGCGTGTGAAGAGAGAGGCCCCTTGAGATGGGAGGCAGGAAAGTTTTGAAAGGATTTGGAAACGGTTACACCATGGGGTTTTGGGGGGAGCGGCTACAAAAAAAGGAAAGAGGGGGGGGGGAGCGGGGGCTTTTCAATATTGCTCGAGACGTTTTGGCGGCCGGTGAATTCTGGGTATGGGGGTTCATGGTATAAGATGGGTGAACGGGCACATTGCACGTTGTCTTGTGTAAGAGGATCTCGAGGTGAAGTGGACCAGGCGAGAGGCTCACGGGGGGTTGTTTTTTGGTGCATGGGTACCTACCTAGGTAATAATGAAGTCGACGGCATTGAATGCTCGCCTTGATAGCTATGCGTCGAATGTGACTTTTCACGCGATGATGGGAATGGGAGTGTTTCTTCGTTGATCGCGTGGTCGCGTCGAGGTGAGTGCATGCATGTAATGTCCCTTTTTGTCTCTTTTTTTCCTTCTTGCCTCGCACGGGAAGAGAAAAAGGGTACCAGCTGTAGGTGAAGATGCCAAGCTGCCACGTCCTGCGGCAGCTGGCAAGACGGCAGAGAGGGCTGAAACGAAATGCAAGGCTCGGCTGGAAAGATACAAAAGAAGGGGGGGTGTAGTTGAGCCGTAAGATGTTTGCTGCGGACTGACGTGGCAGGCGATGAAAATACGTAGATGGATGGATGGGCTGTCGTTAGGCGGAAAGCTGAAGCTGGAAAAAAAGAGCAGCGATCAAATCAAGGGAGCGTGGATGGATGGATGGGCGTGTGCAGATAAGTTACCGCAAGAACCTTCGGTACCTGGACGTTGCTGCGTGGGTTGCCGGGCCAGCGCGGAAAAGTCACTTTTGGTTGTTTACTTGGGCGACTTTGTGGCGTCACTGGAAAGATGTAGGAGGCTGATCAGCTCGACTTGAGAGTACTTTACGGCTGGACAGCATCAAATGCAGTCATACAGTGCAATGATACAGGCCAAAAAAAAAAGAAGTACAAGTCAATCTCTAGGAGATAAGAAAGACTTGAGCATGGAGTAGGCCCAAATTTCAAATCGACTATTCAAGCCTGGTTGTTGAAATTGGTGCACAAATTCAACGTGTGACGTCGGTGAACCCTCAGGTTGTCCAACAAAACGACGGCCAACCTCTCTCCCCCGCACCTTTTCTTTTTGGCACCCTCTTCGAACCCGCGCCCCCCTCCAGCCACGTCCTTTTTTCCTCTCCCCAAGCAAACCCCCTTCAGGCAGGCCGTTTCTGTGGGAACAAGGCCAGCGTCTGCCTGCACCTTTCTCCCTCTTTTCAACGTTCTCCTCTGTACGCAGTGCACTTTGCAATATCCGCTGCCCCATCGTACCTGAAGGATTGAAGACTTCGACTACACAACCTCGTCCACGCATCAAGTCTCGAAAATTACCAACATCCCCATCTTTTCCACCGACCCACGCGGGGGGAAGAAGGGACCCCCCGATCGGCGAGACATCCACATTCCAGTCCTCTCTCTCCCATGGCGCCGGTCGCCGGCCTCGCCCTTCGGGGCATCGTGACGGCCCGCGACCTGGCGAGCGGATCCTTGGCCGAAGCGCAGCGGCAGCTGCTCGCACGAGGAGACGACAAGGCCCAAAACAATGACAACGGCGGCGGCAAGGCCAGCGGACAGCCGTCGCGGGGCGTGCTGGACCCGCACGACATCAACAACGCGGGCTTCTTCGCGCTCTTCGCGCTCATTGGCGTGGCGTTTGTGGTGACGGGCATCTGGTTCTTCTTCTGGGCGCGCAACGGCGGCTTCCACTTTCGGCAAAACGACTGGGAGGACTACAAGTCGACGGTGCTGCGGCGCAAGGGCCCCAACGGCACGGTGCTCTCGGGCGCCACGCGGACGACGGACTTGGGCGGGGGCAGCATCTACAAGGACGTGGCCGACGACGACGGCACCACGACGGTCGTGACGGAGAGCACAGCGCTGAGCGGCGTCACGGCAGGCGCGAGCGACGTGGCCGCCAGGGAGAAGCGCAAGGCCAAGCAGGAGAAGCGGGACCGCGAACGCCGCCGCCGCCGCCATAATCAACGCGATGCTGAGAAGGATGGCGGGCGACACGTCGGCAACGAGGGCGTCATGGATGAGACGGCCGAGAAGGAGGCCCAGCAGCACCTACGTAGCTACCGCCACGAGAAGCCCGCGCGCGTCGGTGGGCTCAATAAGCAGGCCGAAGGATCCGACTGGGAAGGCTCTACGAACCCTGCAGAGTCGGAGCTGCTGTCGAACCGTCAGGGCACGCCGACGCGCAGCAACGTGACGTCGACAACCACCAACAACAACAACCGGGCGGCAGCGACATCATCCCCTTCCTCGCCATCCATGGGTGGTAATAACAACCGAAGCGGGGTGCCGGCGGGCGCCATTCGCAAGGTGTATTCGACGGCGGACCGCAACGCGGCGCGCGAGTCGGAGCGGATCCGCGGGGAGGCGCGACGTCTGCGCGAAGAGAGCCGGGCGCGATCGCGCGGCGCCGGTGCGCCCCGACGGGACTTCAGTTTCCAGCGCGCAGGGGCGGCCGAGAGCGCGCTGAGCGAGAGTCTCCTGGAGGAAGAAGAAGAAGGGCTAGGGGCGGTGCCGCGCGAGACGGAGGAGGGCGACTTGGGGACAAAGAGCTATCACCATCCGATGCCCGAGCTGCGAGAGCGCGATCGGGAGCGTGAGAGGAGGCGCGAGAGGGAAGAGAGGAGGGCTCGTAGGGGAGGGTACCGTCGGGGCTTGGGAGAGGAGGAGCTCTAGACGGGGACGCTGGGGGTGGGGGGCGAAAAGGAGTGCAGCGCGAGCTGTTCTCTCTCTACTTCTTCCTCTCTCCGAGACTGGCTATTGGCGGATGGACTGGGAGGAGCGGCGGTGGTAGATGAGGGGAAGCCTTTGGGATCACGATGGACGTTGTCTTTTTTGTTTTCCGGCTTGTGTTGATGGTTATGGTGGGTGTGTATATGGTACGGAATCATGTCATGACTACAGAACAGAACAGAACAGAACGAAACGGAACGGCACGGGACGGCACAGGTCAGGCCAGAACATTTCAGACTCAGCCGGGACATGGAAACTCTTTCATAGTGGAACATATGAACTTTACAGAAAATATCAAAGACTACTAAAAGTCAATCAGGGCTGTCGAATCATGTCTGTGTGAAAGTGTGACTAGGACAAAGTGTCGTCGTCGGTGAGGCAATGCTTGAGGAGCTGCTTGTGAGGAGGCGGGTGCATCGTGTGGCAATATGACTTGGTTGAAGAAATGGCTGCGGTGGGGGATGGGGGCTGTCTTTCCCGAGTGTTGGGCGTAGGTAGGCCAAGCAATTGGATGATGCGAAACAAGCGTCCGAGCTGTCGGTTAAGAGCTCAACTGAAAGATGAGGTTTGATACGGCGAGCGCCGACGCTCCCTCGTTAATACCTTGAGGTCCTCTGTGACGGTGACCTTTGGGGATGTTTCTACGTAATGACTGCATGAATATGCCTACGCTGGCGGGGGTTGTCAAAAGGACAGGTCTGCTCGTCCTGCTCTGAAGCACGGATGAGCCGCGTTTTCTTTGCATAAAAACGTGCACGATGATGTGCAGGCCACTTTACCGTGAACGTTGTCGAGACGGAGAGTTTTTTTGGGAGAATCCAAGGCCCGGAACAAAGCGAGGAGATCAACCTCGGGCTTCGAAATGATTTCGTGGAATGGACGACCGAGGCGCATACATCATATGGTGGTAGAGGCCGTCAATCATGACCCAGAGATTTTTTCGGAGATTTTCCAGATTCGAGGGATTTCAAGACTCGAGGGGTTGACTGGTTGCGCGAGAGAAACGGATTTGCGTCAGTGTAATATCGAATGACGTGCCGCCAGTTATTAGCTCTTGCAGTCCAAGGCGTGTGCCGTTGCCAAGGACGAAAGGGTGCCGTCGTTCATTCGGCAGATGAGAGTTTGTGGTCTGGTGGAACACATCAGAGACCCGACGGGAGCCGTGATCTACCAGCGACCAGCCACTACTCTTGTTTGAATACTTGACTTAAGTTGCCCTCATGTGCAAGGCTAGCTCTTTTGCGTGTAAGCGTGCTCGGAGTACGAAAAGCAGGGGAGACAGGGGGGGATGAGGGCTGGTCGGTAGGGGACCCGGATCCCTGCAGCGGAGGACGGGCAACGGTCCGCCCTGATTCTGGTTGCCCCTTCCCTAGTCAAACCTTGACGCAACATGGCTTGGTACGAATAAAGCACGTTGATATTTCGAGAAGAAAGAGAAGACTCGAGTTGACGAGGTTCTTGTCGTTTCGTTTCCGAGGCGGGCTGCGACGGGAGCGTTCCGCAGCATACTGCAAGTACAAAATACATGTGGGCTTCTTTCTGACAGGAGCGCCATGACCGCCTCGCGTACGAAGTACCTTAGTTACTGTAGAAAACACGGGGAAGTTTGGGACACACACGGACACCTACTGTACGAAGCAAGGCCAGTGGTTTGTTTCCCTGAACCTGAGGTGAGAGTACTCACTTCTTACTTGGGTAGAAGGAAAGGGTTTCAGTTACAAGGTTGAAAGCACGAGGGACGGCGGGAGACTTGATTGCCGTGTCTCTTGTGCCCAGTCCCTGCGCATGAGAAGCGGCTTTCCAAGCGCATTGCGTCGTTCAAGGAAGGGGGAAGAGGCACAGTTGGAGGGACGATTGAAATTTGAGAGTCGTATAAAGTATATAAAGTAACTTGGAGTGGAAATGCAAGGAGGATCTCTTGGTTTCGATGCCGCGACCACCACACTTCGCAATCAATAAACCGTCCTCGAGTTGATTGCTTGGTGCAGGATTCACACATCGACAACGAAGAGGGAAGAAGCAACGCGGCTTAGGAGCGATAGGGAATTCCTGAGCGGAGGATGAGGGGGACACAAAAAAAAAAAGAAAGGAAGATACCGGGCTTGGTGGCAGGAATACTTTGTAACGGTAAGCCATGTCGTCTGCTCTGGCATTTTTAGCATTCGACAAAACAAGTAACTCTGAAACTCGGCTGACGAGGTGTGAAACGGGCCATGGGCCCGGAGAGGGTAGGGGGGGCATTTCCTGGGTCCTGCGACGAGCCATTGATTCCAGGCCCTGAAGTTTAAGCTAGAGGTGAGAGAAGACGAGCGTTCTAGACGCTGATGGGAGTAAGCGCAAGCCGAGTTGTTGTTGAGTGAGCAAAAGGATACGCGATGAGCGAGAGTAAGATGACTTAGATTGTAAGTAGTATTGTAAAAAGTACCTACCCCCCAGCGTCGCATTGATCTGGAAGCAAATGCGCCTCCGTTCGGCAGAAGGTCCTGTGCATCTTACAGTGTTTAGAGTGTCAGATACAGTACATCAAGTCCCCTGTTCTCCGTGCTCGGCCGCCCCGAACGGCACTGCTTGATGGAGTCTGTGGACTCCAAGGTAACTTGGTCTCTAACAAGCATCCAGCAAGTGTATGGCGTATGCATAATCAACGTGAGCAAAGTCTCGAGAGGGAGAAGAAGATTCTCAAGAAAAATTCTCCCTGCGTCGTCGGCAGGAAAACCAAAAAAAAAATCAAACCGACTGTAAGTTGGGATGTACTTGAAGTCTTTTTGACTAAAGTTGGTGGCGGCACAGGGCGCGGCGTCATGGCACCAGGAAAAAAGATTGATTGACTGAGGTGAGAGAGCTGCCACTGCTCGAAATGTCCAGGTGCATTCGCGAGCAGGCAAGGTACACTCGCGCGGGCATCGAGGTACCTGAAGCCCTTCGTCCAAGGACCAGGCCCTGGTCGGTTCCGCTTGTACCTCTTCTCCCATGCATTCGACCTCTTCGTCCTCCCCCGCCAATACGCAAAATGCGGGGGTGGGTGGGTGCGTCTCAGGAGCGGCTCCTGCCAGCGAAAGCCCAGCTCAGGTACGCAGAGTGCAGGAGTCGTCGAGGTACCCCTGCTAGTACCGACTGAGTGACCCTGATGTTTCCCCTTTGGTTGCGCCTGTGCCACTTTCAGCGCCCGTCTGTCTGTCTGTCTGCCTGTCTTCCTCTACTTCTTGTTCCTCCTCCTCCCTCACACTCACCCAACCAAACCTTCACCACACTTCCTCCTCCGCCCTTGGGACATTTCCGTCGACTCGCCGCCCTTTGTCCCTCTTCTTTTCCCCCCTTCTGCTTCTCCTTGCACTCTTGTCCGAAATTTTTCTCATCACACACTCGCACCAGTTCCGTTCACGCAAGCCGTCGTATCCTTTTCTTCTTCTCCTTCGTCTGCCCTTTTTCTCTGAGCCGTTTGGTTCTCGCATTTCCAGCGTTGGTCAATTACCCACCACTTTGGGCTGCGCCTCAGCCTCCAGATACCTTGTCGTGCGTCTCGCTGGTTCCACTCGACTTACGCCTCGTCATCTACCTTCGATTACCGATTGCGTCTTCTTTCGACATCGCATCCGCACCACGCCCACGATTTCCCTTCTACCGTCAACAACGATTCTTTCGTCTCGCCGTTTCGCTGGTCGTCATCTTCTTTTTTTCTGCCGCTCAATCTCCAACCGCAGATACCAACGAAGTCCCCCCCCATCGCCCCGATCAGCCTCCTCAGGGCTGCAGTGACGCTACCCGGACCGACGGCTCCCACGACTTTTGTCATTTCGCCGCTGTTTGGTCAATCCTTTCTCGAACCGCGACGGCAGCGCACTTTGCACTCCCGCAGCCGTCGCGGCGGTGACGCCCGCTCGTCTGCTGCCGACTTGCTCCCGAACGAACCGCCATCCACGATTCCTCCGCCCTCCCGTCCCGGGACGCAGTCAACATCATGGCTGTTTCGGCGCCCTCGTCTGCCTTCACAGGCATCATCATCGGCCTAGTCTCCTCATTCGGCTCCATTATCCTCATCGCCCTCGTCGTCTTCATCTTTTGGGCCTCGGGCTGCGCTGGCTCAGGGCGCATTCTGCTCGATCGCCTCGGTCGCCCCGGAGAATACGATGATGAGCAGGCTTTCGCTCGCGAAGAGGCTGAGGCACTCGAGAACATGGATGACATGTCTCGAACCGAATACCTCAGAGCAAAGGGTATCTTGACCTTGTCCTGCCCAATATTCAATATCTCAGTGCTGACTTTTACCAGCCTATGTAACAGCGAATCCGCCCGAGTCCCTGCAGACGGACATTTCTCTTTCGCAATACCTAGCAATACAAGAGAAGGGCGTTTCGGCTTGGGAATTCGAGCCTGAACTCGAAATCGCAAACTGCTTCGTTGAAGCTCGCACCGAAATTGAGTTTTTCGACTCGGAATGCACCGTCATGAGCAATCTACCCGTACCAAAGCAAAACGACGTCTACTACTGGGAAGCCAAAATCTACGACAAGCCCGAAAACACTTTGCTCGCTATCGGCATGGCCACCAAACCCTATCCTCTTTTCCGATTACCTGGTGAGTGCAGTCGTCCCGCATCATCCCCAACATGTCGAGGGAGCTCCCCCGCGCTATTCCAAGTCATTCGCTGACATCACCATTCTCAGGCTACCACAAGTACTCTGTCGCCTATCATTCCAACGGCTCGCGCCACTACAACCAGCCATTCAGTAGGACCCCTTATGGCCCGCAGTTGGTTCAGGGCGACGTCGTTGGTGTTGGCTACAGGCCTCGTACTGGCGCCATCTTCTTCACTCGGAACGGGAAGAGACTTGAGGAGGTGGTTCATGGTCTCAAGTCGCAAAACTTCTTTCCCGCAATTGGCGCCAATGGTCCCGCCGTTGTCCATGTCAATCTCGGCCAGTCAGGCTTCGTCTTCATCGAGGCCAACGTCAAGAAATGGGGACTTGCTCCTGTAACCGGCAGCCTTGCGCCGCCGCCGCCGTACGGTTCCGAGCAGGGTAGCATCCTCCTCGAGTCGGGCACCAAGGACGGCGCGACGCAGCCTCATTCGACTCCCCACCGCCAGTCGGTCACCGGATCACCCTTTCACTTTCACCATGGTGGCAGCATGCACGTCCAGCACGGGCCTGCACGGAGCAACTTTCGCGTCCTGCCGCCCACGAGCCCAGGTCCCATTCGGAGCCCGACGGACATCTCCCTCGCGCAGCTCGTACCCAACGACGAAGTCGGTGAACCCAGCGGCAGCGCCGTGACCCCACAGCACGAACTGGAACACCACGATAGTAATCCTCTTCACCTGCATCTCGAAGATGCGACGAATCCACCGCCTGACTACGCGAGCCCGACTCATTCGACAGAAGACGTGACGCCAAGGAGCAGCACCGACAGTGAAGAAAATGCGCCACTGATTAGGGTCATGAATCGCAGCCGGGGCGACTCTGGGACTACCATTGTGCCCGTGTTTCCCCGACGCGGTCTTTCGCCATCACACCCGCCAGTACCCAGCTATCATGATGCGGTGCGGGATGGAGCGGGCTCGCACCGGAGGAGAGACGGAGCGCATGCAACGAATCACCAAGAACAGACCCGCAATGAGTCTCTGGATGAAGTTGACTGATGGCCGTTCTTTGGCCAAGTCTTAAGTCCTCAGGTTGAGGCACCGGGTGCTCCAACTCTGGAACTGATGGTCAATGAGCTGTTGTCAAAATGTGCCACGCACGAAATGTCTTCTGTACCGCGCCGGTGTTTGGGTGTTTGCTCTTTGGTATAGCATCGGGAAATGTGCTTTTGTTCTTGTTTTTTGTTTTGAAACAAAATCGTGTCCCCTATAATTCGATAGGCCCTTGACCAATGCAAGTTATATACCCTTCGAATCTCTGTCGTGGGACTGATTCTTGGTGATGAGCTGGCTACTCGAGTCTTCTTCTTCGATGTTCTACCGGCGATCGGTGCGCAGGACCCGCTTTTCCGCTGCCCCACCTTGTTTGTCCCCGTTGGTCCCGATCCGAGGGTGTCCGGGGTTCCGGCCAAGACGGCCGTGACTGGGAAAAAAAAAAATTAGAATGCTGTTGATCTGCGATCGCTGCCCCGACCGACGTCTGTATTGCGACTAGGCCGGCGCAAAGACCGAATCACCTTAAGGGGAGTTTCGCGTTGTGGGGGGCGACTGACTCTGGATTCGTCGTCCAAAATGGAGCACGCGTATACAGGCAGCTAGCTAGCCAAACAGAATCCAAAGGAGATTCGGCAAGTAAAGTATGTGCCCCGATCAGCCACTGTTTTAAGGGACACACTGATCTTGAGACTCCCCGTGATTGCATGTAGGTTTTTTTCAACGGTGAGCGGAGAACGGAGCTGCTTGTCGGAGTGAAGCCCATGATAAAGAATCAAAACCGTGTTGCTGCGTTTCCAGATGACTGATACTACTTTCTGAGCCTGCTTTTGACCTGAGCGCGAACTTGGTCATTTGTGGTGCTGCCGCGTTACATGCTCCATATATCAAACGTCAAAGCCGGGTCGAGGCTTTTCTTCCTTGTTCTGTGCGCAGCTGCGGTCCTTTAGTATGGTGATTCGCACGGTTCTGCCGGATGTCCTCCGCACTTGTGTATATACATACATATATATATATATATATATATATATACATATTCCCCATCCAATGAAATGGGGACTAGAGAATATGTAGTTGAA
Source organism: Hirsutella thompsonii MTCC6686 (assembly GCA_000472125.2). Lineage (NCBI taxonomy): Eukaryota > Fungi > Ascomycota > Sordariomycetes > Hypocreales > Ophiocordycipitaceae > Hirsutella > Hirsutella thompsonii. Next base: position 92,838 of record APKU01000101.1, read on the forward strand.
ATTGTAGGGGATCGACACTCCTTGAATGAGTCCTGTCTCGCAAGGCTTTCTTCTCAAGCACGATCAAGAAACGACGAGGGCGTCAGTGTCTGCATGCTCCCGTATTATGCCTTGATTCGGCAAGGAAGTGGATAGAATCGAGTACGTCATGTTCTTCGTGTCGTAACTTCATGTTCGCAGGATCAGGATCCAATTACCGCCATCGGATTCCCCCCAAAACTTCAGTCGCCCGAGTCACCGCTGCTGGTGTTGTCGTCTTTTACTCAGAATCAGGCCGCATACGTTGCAGAGCGTGCCGGGACCACATTGACTGTCGCGCCACTGTGGAGTTTCCGTGCTGCCGCACCTTTGGCAGATGACATCGGATTTGCGCGCCTGCCAAGGGGCTCTGTGTGTAAGAGGCTATCTTATAAAAAAGGAGAAGGATTCTAAGCCAGTGGGCATGTAGGCTGTCTGGCCTGGGCTTTCTTACCTGGCTCCGTTTACTCTTGTGTGAATGATGGCCGTCGTGACGGCTCGTGGACGCATTCTGCTGCTGCTGCTTATGGCTGCCTTTTGACCCGCTGGCTGCGTTTTCTGCGGGTACGCCTGCTGACTTGGCTTCAGGCTCGGGACTGCGGCGATGTCGCTTCGAGGCTTGCGTAGGCGTGCTGGCGGGACGCTTCGGGACATGCTCGACGGTGATAGGGTAGCGACCTTGGGCTTCGCGAAGCATCTGCGTGTATGTCAGGGTCAGCAAAAGGCCCTGTACGACGCCAATAACTTTCAAATGCGCGGGGTTTCTCGTCATCTGGATTGGGCTACAGCGTTACGGGGGCAGCACCATCTGGTAGTCATTGTTCTGAGGTGGCCTGGGGTTTGGGGAGCGACTATACGGGTAGGCCACGGGAGCATCGCCAGTGCGAGAGCCCTGGTCGAGGGCGTTGGACAGGGTTCTCAAATCCGGACTCGACGTCGGCCTGGACGAGGCGGCGACTCGGCGTGACGACGTTTCCGACGGTGATGCTCTGCTCATGTGAGGTTATGAAAAGGGCTGTCGAAGGAGAAGCGAACTGCTGTTTGACGTCAATGTTCTGTACGGACAGCCTGAAAGCTGGTGGTATCGACTTTGCGTCTGAATGGCAGAGGCTCGCGCTGGACTGAAAGGAGGGGGGGTTGGAAAGGATTCGTGGGTTGGGAAATGGCATTTTCGGAATCCCATACTTGCGAGAGTCTATAATCCTTGGAAGACGATGAAGGCGGAAGACGAGCCCGCTGTGTGCGACGTCACATTGCATGGCCGTAACAGAGCACTGGCTACGATCCACAAGAACCCTATACTAAGTTGAGTTACTTCGTGAAAGATATGGTAGAAGTAGGGTGGAGGGGAGTGTGTTGGAATGCTGCGACACAGACGATACCTAACGTCAATAGATGAACGATGAACGCATCGAGAGGGGCACCAAACCGGTTTAGATGTCGACTCTCCAGAGAGCCCTTGTCCCGAATATCATTGCCGTAATTGGTTCGTGTCTTTGTTCGCGTCGGATTAATGTCACGGACTCGCTAGACATCTAGAGTAGCCAGTCATGGACCTACCTACGTCATGACATCGGTGAGAGCTTCCGTCATGACCGGGTGTTACATACAATAAGCTCAAGTACGTAGAGTCAGGGAAGCCCTAAAATACCACCTCGTATGTACGTCGTAGTTAATGCTACAATCAGCGTCTGCTTGATGTCTGGTGTGCAATTCGTCGAGATGCTGATGCTGGCATCCTTTGGAGTCGGGGCGCCGAGGATTCCAGTGCATGAGGGTTTTCTTGAACCCCAAGGCTCAGTGCTGCCACTAGAATCACATCATTCCGCATTGTAGCGCTACAATGTATATTGATGGCATCAAGTATAGACAACCCCCTGGGCATTGGCATGAATGGCGGCTGGCCTAAGGGTTTAGCCCGGGGGGCTAATGGTCTAGCTATCTAGCTACCCTGCTACCCTACCATCCATCGACAATCTACCTTAACAAAGTCAACCGATAATCAACTCGGATGGACAGTGTCTCGGGTACGCCAGTGGGAGAAGTTCAGGTCGCCGTGTTGAGCAAAGCGTCCTCTCGAGGAGATGAACCCTCCACACCCCTCCCTTGGGCCGGTCTTGGGGACGACATGTTGAAGCCGAGGAGGAGCAATACAAGGAACAATTTCGTAACTTTGAGCAGTGTGAATTCAATCTAGGTGTCCAATTGTATTTGTGCAGTGTAATCGACGCTCGTCCCCCCCCTAGGCTGGCGGCTGCTTATACAGGAATGTGTAAAATGCATGCACACGCCCATGTGAGCCGAGATCGGTAGAATTGCCCGGCAATCGATCAAAGGCGATGGCTTGTGCATGGAATTCCCGATCTCCCCAGATAGACAATCCTTGAATACGATGCGCAAATCCGACGTAACCTCAGCCGCATCTTGGCCAGACCCATGCAGGTTTCGAGGTGGCGAATTTGCGACATGGAAGACAGATTGTCCAATTGGCTTCGATTGCCATCTTGAATAAGCCTCGTTTATCCGTAAGTCAGATCCTCTCCGGAGCCGCATGTTTTCAATCTTACAGCACAAAACGGTTGTGGCACTGCATTGTTCCTTTTCCTCGGCTTCCTGAATCCTTTGGAGATCTTTGCCTCCAAGGGCGATCCGGAACACCCGTCAAGGCTCTACGTCAATCATAGAATTCACGGCAACTCAGCCGGTGCTTCTTGGTCACTTGCAGGTCCAGCTTACATGCTGCCTGGCATCCGCACTTGTGTCTTCAATGCTCAGTACTCGTAGCACTGGTAGATGACTTTGTTAAACAAGGCGTTTACGAGTAAACTCTACCCCTAAATGTCGATTACCTGCAATCGGCACCAACTTTCACCCAGGCTAGCCTCGGACCATGCGGTCCGCTCATGGCAAGCGGAAAGACTGCAGGTTCTAGAACGCCACTCTGCTGACAAGGTGGCCCAGAACCAGTCTTTGACTCCTTGACTTCCCTACAATGTTCATCCTCTTCGCCTCCCGAGGTCTTTGCAAGCCAGGCTTTTTGACATGCGAATCAGGCGACGCCAATGACCACGATGAGCGTCGAGGCCCCCCCGCTGCGACTTGTTACGGAGCCAGCGCGAGAAAGGGAGACTCTATCGTCTGACTTACCTCCCATCCACCCTTCACTCGGCTCGAGTATTGACCAAACCGCTGACCTGCGTTCACGTCTAGCTATGCCGAGTTCATCGTGTCCGGATACCAGGTTCATACCGGCGGCAAGCCGCTGCCCCCGACCGACCTGCGAACGTCTCCCGATGCCGCCCTGACGGCATTTGCGCAACTGGCTGTATGCCGCACGAATACTTCACGCTCTCTCGTATCCGTCTTTGACCAGAAATATCAATATGTCGTCGCAGAGGCAACCTCGGCCATGCCCCTATCGCCTAGCCTCTCGCACGAAGGCCGCACCGACGATCTCTGGCTATGTGGCGCGGCCATTCCTCGAGCGCATGGAGCTTGCGAATACGTCGTTTGCGGAAATTCAGGAGACGGCTTCGACCACTTTGCGGCTTCTGATGATCCACGGGATCTGCCTCTGACCAAGATCGCTGACCTGGCCGACGTTCCTCGCTTTGCCTCAAAGCCCTATTGTCAGCCCGGCAGCTCCGCCAAGTTCTTCGCCGCTGTGCCCATACGGACGAGTAAAGGCATCAACATTGGTACCATTTGCGTCATGCACCCGGAGACTGTGGACTGGTGGGATTCGTCTCATACTCAAGTGCTACGGGATCTTTCGCGAATCGTCATGGATCATCTCGAAGCCAGGCGAAATCGCATGGCGTACCATCGCGCCGAAAATATGAAGAAAGGACTAAGCCTGGTTCTGGAGGAGAAAGGCAACATGTCTAGAAACAGCTGGGATGAAGATGCCTCTACCGATCTTCCCGCTTCCTTTCTAACAGTGTCGCCTCTGACGGTCCCCGTTGCAGGTGATTCGCCCGTGCTGCCAGCGATTCCTACTTCGCCGAGACTGCACAAAAAGGAGCCACCTTTACCATGGTATACTACAGCTGACGCTTCGAGACTGGTCGAGGAGGCGGGCAACCGACAGAACATTGTCGACCATCTCTTTTCGAAAGCAGCTTCCGTGGTTCGAGATTCGTTCGATGTGGATGGCTGTCTCTTCGCAGACCCGACCTTGGCGGCGTTCGGTTCTCTGGCCAGTCCGAACCCCGATGAGCTCTCAGAGGGACCGACTTCCTCATCGACATCGTCTAGTGATATTGACGAAGGAGCGGCTACTTCGACAAAAGAAGACTTGAAGTCGTACTGCCGCATTCTTGGACTTTCCACCGAGCACGATGACGCATCGATCCGAGGAAAGGTGCCACACGCTCTCATCATTCATCTGTTACGAAGATATCCCAACGGCAGGATCTTCAACTTTGACTGCAACGGCGAGCTCGTATCCAGCGATGATTCAGACTGCAGCCCCTCCGGAGGGCCAAAAGGGGACTTTCCAATCTCACCGACTCGGGCACAAGGAGAGGGATGGAGAAAGCCACGTAAAGCGTGGACTCTGGATCAACAAAGCCGCGCCATTCTTGAGCTTTTCCCTGCGGCACGCAGCGTCGCCTTCATGCCCATCCGTGATGTCAAAAAGGACAAGTGGTTTGCTGCGCAAATCATCTACACAAAGTCTCCATCTAGGCATCTTTCAGAAAAGATGGAACTCAACCTACTCAAGATATTTGGAATTCTTGTCATGGACAACGTTCGCCAGCACGAGGTGATGCGAGCTGACAAGGCCAAGTCGGATGCTTTGAGCTGCATATCACACGAGATGCGCTCTCCGCTACATGGCATTCTCCTTGGTCTGGAATTGCTCAAGGAAACAGATCTCGGCGTTCTCCAGACGGATATGGCTCATACCATGGAAGTATGTTGCCGTACACTCACTGACACAACAGATCATCTCCTGGATTTTGCCGGAATCAACCTGACTCTGAGCAAGAAGCATCGTGACCCCTTGAGAAGGCGAGGTTTTGGACGAACAGCGACTGCACCGGCCGTGGACGATGGCATGACGTCACTTCAATCTATCGTCGATATGCAAGGTCTCGTCGAAGAGGTGGTTGAGAGCGTTTTCGCAGGATTCCACTACCAGTATTTCTCCGTCAAGCAACTTGCTCAAAGGCGCAAGTCGAGCTACAAGGACGACGCGGCAAATTCGTCTCTTGATGGTCTGCGCGCGGCTGAAGACTTGGACAACATGTCTTCATTTTCGGGAAAGATGAAGGCGTCGGACGGCGAAGTCGACGTTTTCTTCATGGTCGATCTTACATGCTCTTGGTCCTTTTACACCGAAGCAGGGGCTATACGCCGCATCATCATGAATTTGTTTGGCAACTCATTGAAATACACACAGAGAGGCTCCATCAAAGTTATCCTGTCGCAAAGAGACTCTGGTGCCTCGCCTGGCAAGAGGATGCGCCAAGTCGCCATAACCATTACCGACACCGGGTCAGGAATGACTCAAGATTACCTTCAAAACCATCTCTTCCGTCCCTTTACCCAGGAGAACAGCCTGTCACCGGGGACAGGTCTTGGATTGAGCCTTGTCAAACGCATTGTTTCCCACCTTCGCGGCCGCATATCCGTGGAAAGCTCCGAGGGGGTCGGCACCAGGATAACCGTCACGTTGCCACTGATGAGGAATGATTCCGTCCCGCCTAGTCTACATCCCTCGACAGACGAGAATGACAGTTTTCCAAACATCGCGCGGCAATTAGCAGGGCTGCGCGTCCGCATATTGGGCTTCGGTCAGCGTCACTGTCATCAATACGGCGAGAATGCTGAAGAACGTGATGGCCTGGCCATCATTCGAATGATATGCACAAAGTGGCTACGTCTGCATGTTATTGCCAAGCAAGATGAGTCCAAGCTCCTGCCCGACCTGGTGCTTATGTCTGCCGATGTGCTGCCCATGTACAAGAACGACAAGAGCGTCTCGACATCACCAACGGTTGTCGTGTGTGGCAATGCCCTCCTCGCATTCAAGCAGTCTAGCCAGAATCAATCAGCAAAGCAACGAGACGGATTACTCGAGTTCATTTCGCAGCCGTAAGTAATACCCCAGATGGAGTATGGGAAGAGTATATTGACAAGAGAGTAGGATCGGTCCACGAAAACTTGGAACCATTCTCCGCGTCGTCTTTGACCGATGGAAGGACATACAGGAGTCCTCGGTTGGAGACTCGGGAATCGGAGACGAAGATTCAATACAATCGCCATGGGGGGACGCCGAGTCCATTCCAACGTCACCTATCGCGGACGAGTCGGCTTCGAAAGCTGCCTCCCGATTCCCCACATCACCTGAGCCTCAGGAGAGAAATAGCTTTTTTTCCACGCTTACAGTCCCTGCCAGGCCCAAGCTTGGTCGAGGGACCTCTAGTTCTAGTGCCCAGACACGCTTTCTCCTCGTGGACGACAACCATATCAACCTCACGATGTTGAAGACGTACATGACCAAACTAAAGCGGCAATGCAGTACGGCAAATAACGGCGAAGAAGCTGTCAATGTATACAAGGAAGCACCAGGGCGTTTCCAGTGCATTCTCATGGACATTTCCATGCCCGTCATGGACGGCCTGGAGGCCACCAGGTTGATACGGCAGTACGAGCAAGCTTACAAGCTCCAGCCTTCAACCATCCTTGCCCTGACCGGACTCGCTTCAGAAGAGACGCAGCAGGAGGCATTCGCCAGCGGTATAGACCTCTTTCTGACGAAGCCAGTCAAGTTTAAGGAGCTGGGAGTTATACTTTCATCGAGGGGTATTATCGACTGATGCCATATACATCTTGACAAGCCTGAACAAGCAAGAAATCGATGTTTCAAACTGGCAGGCATGAGGTCTGCAAGTTCAGAGCCATCGCGTTACCAAACCATGGGACATTGAGGAACTCCAAAGCACTAGTTTACATTAGCCTTGAACCTCGGTCTTGAGGTTCAGTCAAGGCAGTGAAAGCTGAGCTCTCATTGCTAGTGCGGACTTCACCTGTTAAACATGGTTACCTGGTGTTGAGCCAAGGCCTTCATCATGCGTCAATCTGGCAAACGAATTGGCAAGGGCAATCAAGAGAATTCCCTATGATGCCAAGGGATGACGAGAGCTCATGCCTAAAACAGCCTTTTGTCCCGGCCGAAATCTCGCCGCTGCAGGCACATGCGACCCCGTCCATCGCGCGAGGGGCCGGTACAGTCGTCAATTTCCGTGGCCTTTTGCCAGGGACCCGTCTGACTGATTCCATCGGAATTCGATGCTTCCGAACTACGGCGGCTCCTGACGACGAGAAAGTGAGTTTATGGCGTGACGAAGATATACGCGGGGAGATGGATAAAACTCGCTGTAGAGCCGTAGAAGTTGTAGAAGGCATGTGCAGATAGGCTGCTAAAACAGTGCTTTCTGGAAGAGAGGTCCGCTCGCCGTGATTACAGCAGGATCTGCTGGTGCACAATGCGCATGCACACTTTTTGATGTTGTTTCGATGGAGCACCAAGTCAAGGGGTTCGGAGAGACCGGATTGGTTGCTTCAGAGGATAGATGCGTTTGCCATGCAATGAGATGAGATGAGATGGTTCTTGGAAGAATGATGATGAGGTCTGTCTTGTCGGGGGTCCTGTAGAAGATGAAAGGTGATGCGTGTGCCATCGTGAAGCAGGTCGACCATCTAAAGTCAAAACTGAATGCTTTATGAGACGAGTATGCTGTGAATGTGAGCATTCTCGTAGTGCTCGAGTGTGAGTTTCAACAAGGCCTTTTTGTATTCGTAGAGATGTGACGGCTACAAGGTCAACTCATCCGGCGCGGGATTGCTATTCACGCTCCGGCAGTATTTTCTAGGCATCGATACTCTTGGAGCATGTTATCAATGATGACTTGGGGACGCAAGTCGCGGCCAAAAAAGCCCTGCCACGTCGGTGAGAACTCGCAGTCATTATGAATCTTGATGTAGTCATATTTTCAAGGATTATGGATACTGGACTGATGGACATCTTCTTTTTCTGACATTCGTTTGTAGCTTACTTCGTATCGTTTGCCGTCTCGACAGTTGTGAGCCGTTCTCATGAGCTTCGCAAAGCCTCATGTTTCGTAGCATCGTCCATCAAGAGCGCAACGTCACAACACCTGCCTCTTCCACCACGTCATTCTCCACTTGTAGCCTACTTCACTTCATTAATTCCAAGGCTAGGCCCATATCTGTCCCCCCTATCCAAAACACCGGATGCAAATTGATTACCCATCGATTTCCGTGCAACGCCATGCTAAACCAAAAGTGAAAACAAGAACCAAAAAAATTCAAACGCGTCCCCTGTACAGTAAGCACCACCGCCAACATGGTTTTGTTCTTTCCCACGGACAAGTTTCCTCGCCACGTGTCTCGCTGATTCTTGCAACATGTATCGGGTCCGTAAGGAGTGAAATCTATTCGTCATGACAATCATAAAGGAGTGTATATGATCTTGGGTATCGTTTGTAAGGAGTGTCTGATCGTCGTTGGATATCTCATCGCAAGGACAGTTGCGTATTATAAGGAATACATTAGTTCCGATGAAGTTGTTTCGAAAAGGAAGGGCAGTCCGGCTCAACTCGCGTGCTGAAGGAGTGTCATCCTTGGAGGGATAGTCATGGACAATAAATCCAGAAATGACAAGAAAACGCGTTCCGAGCTGCGATAGAAATTCCAAAAAATGCAAATGTGAAAGGTTGCCTCGTCAAGGGGTAACGGGCGTGATCGACCCAGGTGATCGAAGGCGGTGTCGAATTCGGCTTCAAACTTCGTCACACACAAGAATTACTAGTCTGCCATCTCGCTTCGTGCTCGTCGGTGATATCGTGCGACTCCATTTGCGTGGTGAATCAGCGAGGTCTGCGTGAGCGGTGACGGAGGATGCGGACAAGACGAGACCGAGGCTGTCTGCCTATGTCGTGGTACGTGCAGTTTTGAGCTGGAAGTCACCGAAGATTCCGCGGCGGCAAAGGCCCCGGCATGCTGCTGTTGCGGCAAAAAAGGCGAAGGAATGCCCCGGGAGTAGGCTGGCGAGTCTTCAAGAGGTGGGTAGCCTGGCGTGTTGAGAGCCGAGCTGCAGGGAGAGTTTCTGGACGAAGAGAAGAAAGAGGGTCAATCCGACTGTGTCCCTTTCGAGGAAGGGGTCTCGGCCGCCAGTGTTTGGGCGCCACGAAGCGAGCCTCAGATCCACAAGGGCTGATGGGGAGTGACGAACCCAACGCTATAGCTGCGATGCGCGTCGCTCAATAGGGACGGCTGGCTAGAAGGATAGGCAGCAGGGCCAAAGGAAGCGTACTCGTCTGTGTCGCTGTACGTCACAGAGCCGTCGAGGGTCGATGAGGCCGGGCTGTACGCGCCGCCATATGATGGAGACGGGATACTCAGGTATTGCTGGTTGGGAAAGGGAGACGACAGCATCAACGGGCTGACAGCACAATGGTGAGACCCGGGAATGGAGGTGTTGTTGAGCACAGGGAGCTCTTCGGCACTATAGCTGAACTGTACGTTGCCGTAGGGGGTGTAATGTTGCTCGCCAAGGGCCAGGTCGTCTCTCACGGGAAAATTGGGTGGGTTGAACTGGGGGAAAGACGGCGTCCTTTCGGGGTGAATCCAGCCCATGCGTGATCGGAATTCATTGACTGTGTCAATGGGAAACTCCATGAGCGTAAGGGGAGTCTGCTGCTGAACCCGGCCGTCATTGCCGCCAGCTACGCTGATGGACATGAGACGACGAGCAATCTCCTCTACGGGCGTAATCGACAGGCTGCCAAAGTAGGCGGCACCGATCTCGGGGAACAGGCGTTCCATGAGGAGAGCCACGGTGTAAAGGTGGGCAATGATGACAAGCGAGTTGGCCGATCCGTGCTGGTTCTGCAAGTAACCCACAGGCATCCAGAAAAGCCAAGTCCTTAGAGGCTGGAGACGTTCGTACTGTGCGGCAATGGATAGCGTTGGGCTGATCTTACGAGCACCCTTGAGGAACCCGATGAGATGCTGGATCTGCGTTGTCTCCTCCTTGTTACGCTTAAGGTGGGCCTCGACTTTTTGCACTTGCTCGAGAGTCCTCTGATACGCCTGCAAATCTTCCTCTCGCGGCTGACTCGGGCGGTGATCAGGGCTCGGAGAGGGGGGCGCCGTGGGAAAAGTGCTGCTTTCGGCAATGAAGTCGCCAAATTGCGACTCGTGCTTCCAAGCATCCATGGCATCGATAACCTGTATCATTAAGATTAGTATGGTCATGCTAGACCTCGGCCGCAACGTGCCGCTGTTTCAGCCACTCGCCACATACCGTTGAGGTGCCCTGCATTAGCTGGGTCCAGCTGCGCCTGTCGAAGCTGTTAGCTACATGTTGCCGAAGACAGAAACCCGCAATGCACGGCACAGAAGGCGGATGATCACTTACCAGTCTGTTGCTTGCCATGAGAGGACAAGCGATGCGGCGAGAATGGCGTCCGAAGACTCACGAGAAAAGGAACCGATGGCTTCGTGAAGGCCGCTCAAAGCAACACCCCGGTGTTCAAAAGCCATGCTACCGACCAATGGACAGTCCGTGAGGAAGGCAATGTGCATAGCAGAGAAGGCGAGCAGCGCATGCATCACGTAGGGGGTTGTCGCCCCGATCCTGAGGAGACTTGGCCAACGTCAGCAGGTGAGCTTGAAGGCTCATGGTAGCACGAGTGTTGCCGCGTCGCACCCGCGAATGGCACATGTAGGCAGAGGGTCTCACATACGTCGGGATATGACGGGTCCACAGAGTGAAGTTGTTGGCGTCGATGGATGCGAGCTGGTGATGAAGACCCGCGACGTGGTAGATGAGGCGTAGATCCTCGAGCGAGTACAGGTGCGGCATCGGGGCCGGGTAGACGCCGAGGGAGGGGAACGGGAAGACGCCCGTGGCCTGCCACTCGCAGATTGCTGCCTCAATCTGAGGCGTCCACATCAGGTCGGGCTTGTCTGGGCTGGTCGAACGATCGGCATCGGGCAAGTGCACATCATTGTACGGGCATCGAATCTTGTGCTTGGTGCAGTTGCGACTATCCGAGAAGACCTTGTCAGTGACGGACTCCCACAGCCGGTGACAGTCGCACCACGGACGGAGACTGGAATAGAATCGTGTCAGGTGACGCTTACCATTGCGGGAAGTTTTCATCGCATCGGATATGGCGACGCTTGCTGCGAGACGGTTAGACAAGACGCGCGTGCGGGAACAGAGTGAAGCCGGCTCGAGGGGCTGAGATGCCTCTACAGACGTACCAGGTTTCACAACCCTTGCGGGACTTGGTGTGACTATTCACAGAGATGTCAGTCAGCTGAGCTATTTCCAGCGACGCGGAAGAAAGGAAGCACACACCTGCGGCGAGGAGGACCGCCACCGGGGCCAGCCATGTTGAAGAAATTGGAGATAGCGAGCGACCTGTGATTATTAGACGTTAGATAAGTCGCGAGTTGCAAGGTGAGAATATAGACCTACGGAGCACAGGAATTACACGAGGCAAGGACTCGTGTGATGTGGTAGCGAGCGATTTAGAGCAGTTACTTCCAGAAACGAGATCTTCGTGTCGAGGAGAGCGTCCACGATGCGGAGAATCGTAGAAGCGAAAGCGGACACGACGAGTATCGAGAGATACGCGACGCAGCGTAGCGATTGTGGCGAAGAAGAATGGTAATTAAACCTGTAATTCAACTCTTGTGGTCGAAAGAAAAGACGATTGTCCTTGGACGTTTAAGCGAGTGTCGTGATTTTGGTATTAACGAGTCGAAGTGGTCAAGACATGGGTCTGTCTAGTACCAAAAGTGTCGTCGAACGGAGAAGAGTGCTGATCGGCGGCTGGTGGAAAGGGTCGTCGTCGAGCGTAAGACTGGTCCTCGGTTGAAGCACGACTCTTGTCTCCTCCTTGATTTTATCTTGATTGCTTCTTCGGACTTTCTTTTACCCAACTGGATCGACTGATGTCTGTCGTGCACAAGGTAGCGCAGACAAGACAGTGTAGACGGCGGAGTAGCTTCAGAAGACGCGAGGCAGGTCGAAATGACGAGCGGCGGTTCGATAAGGCGATGTTGATGGATGGATGGATGGTGGAAGAATGGGGAGTAGGAGGGCGGGGAGAAGAGAAGGGCGAGGATGGGCGAGGCAGAAGCAACAAGACACAACGCAAAGCGAATGACAGGAGTCAGCGAGGACTTCCTAAGAGCGAGAGTATGGGGAGAGCGATGACAGAGCGCAGCTGATACGGAATCTGTTGATGGCGATGTGGTTTGAATATGCTGCACCGGGGAGACGGCAAGAGTATAGGCGTCGGGAGAGGAGGAGGGGAGGCCAAGAGGGTAGGAGGGAACGGAGAATGTTAAATACAGAGGGTGAGAAATGTGCCTCGATGGATGGGCGTGTGTCCCGAATTAGCAGCAGTGCTAGACGGGAGTGAGGAAGCGTGCTGTACTGTACTTTATGGATGTGTGGAGTGTGGAGGTGGTGAAGGAGCAGAGGAGCAGGAGCAGGAGCAGGACAGCATCAGGAGGAGTCCACCCCCGGAGCGCAAAGATGGTGGCCGTAGTCCGTGGTTGAGCGAGAGAAGGTGGTGGACGGTGGGCAGGAACGGGGCAAGACTGGAGCTGCCCAAGTGCTGTCTGTATTGAGTACTGTACTTGGTACACATTGAAAAGGAAGAGTTGAGAGTGACATGGGGTCAAAGGGCCGCTGACAGAGAGGATACCGCAATGCACCTGCTCGTCTGCACCGCACGCCTCTGCTCCTCTGCTCCTCAGGGCTGGCAGTCCCATGCGCAGCAGCACCGCCCGAGTCGAGTCGAGGTATCGCAGGACAAGGACCAAGGTTCCCTGCACTAGGCGCTACATGGGTTAGCCGGACAGCCACTTAGCGCGGCGGGTCCAGGGACAGGGGTGATGCGAGTTGAGGGGACTCGCGCCGTCCAGTGGGACGGACGGTGGATCCCAGGGCCCCGGGCCCCCAGCAAGCAGAGAGTCCCCGAAAAAATCGAAGCTCAGCCCAAGAGGGGGGAAGGTCTCGCGCTGGTTAAAATAGTCGCGCCGATACTTTGTACTGACCTGCTACCAGCACACACGGACTCTCGGGGTAAGTTGTAGACGCGCCGACAATGCAAGCGCCCACAGCACGCGGTGCCAAGTACTGGCATCATACTGTCCTGTAGGTCCAGGCTGGTTGCACGCACACAAATCCTTGAGCGATGCGCTCGGGAATTACTGAATGGATGATTAAAAACTTGCAAAGCGCAGGTCATGGGCCAGGCGCATGGAGATGACAGCGAACAAATACAGACTCAGGCGAGGCGGAATCGGGGGGTCAAGTGGGAGGAAAAAAGGAGGAGCATGGGCACGCAAGCAGGATAGAACAGCACATTGACGAGACAGGAGAACAGGTGATCAGGATTGGCTCATTCATGCTTGTGCACCCGCATGCCTCATCCCTCCATCCATCCAGCTATCCATCTATCCGTCCGTCCGTCCGTACATCCACCAACTTGCCCGCCTCATCCTGTCCGTCCGGCAGGCAGGGCCATATGTAGGTACCTGGCGCTCAGTGTCCGTCTTGCAGCAGCTAGGGTTCGCCTGACCCTAACCCGAGCGGGAGTCAATTGTCGACGCCGATAGATGCCTGACGTAGGCCTTCTCAACGCGGCAGGCATTCGCTCAACCTACCTAGTTCCATTTTGCGACAAGACCGCAGGGCACGCCTGGCATCGATACCTCTACGTCCAGAGAAGGGAAACATCCACCTCCTTGCCTGACTAGACCGATATGAGGAGTACCTACTGTATGGTATGTCGGTAAGGTATTACATCGTCGACTAGTAGGGAGGAGGCGGTGCCGGAGTTTTGGACGTGTGCCCATTCCTGCGGCGTACGTACTACAGTAGAGGCGGTGGTTGGTGGAAAGAGAGAAGCGGGGCGGCCAGTTGCATGTTGCCGCAAAGTACGAACCTCGAAATATCCAGCCCTCCCGGGCGTGCGGTCAGATGCACCGGTTTACGTGGTACCTAGGTAGGCAAGTTAGGTAGTGGTCTTGGAAACGTGCGGACTTGCAGGGCCCGAGACATTGTTAAAACTAGCGCCGTCTGAATATAGCATCTGCACCGTACGGCACCGACTGAAGAATCTCAGGCCAGAGACATTGCGAGTGACGAAACGAATTAAAGTGAGTCGCGGACAGCGACGTTTCCGAGAACATGGGGTTCGCCTCAGCCTAAAGCGTACCTTACGATAGTAGGTAGTCCTCGTAAGACTGAACCAGAGGAAATAGTCTGCATACCGTGCTTTGAAGGTGCCTCGAACAACCTCAATGCCCTAGACCAGCCGCTCCTCGCGTACGAAGTATACCAACCTGATGTATGTGCTGACTCTTCGGCGCCGGAAAATCAAGTTGGCCGCGCCTCAGGGACGCCCGAGTCGAGGCCAGGCAATGTGGACACTAATAAGCGGCGGTTGCGGGTTACGGAAGCCCGAGAGGCACCGAACAGGGCCGACAGACGCGGCCGGCGCCCCGTGGCGCCTCAATGCTTCGCCTTACAAAGCATAGTGAAGTCGTGTGCTGGTGTTTATGCGCACGAAGAGCACGCTCCCTACTGCGCAACACTTGGAGAAGGTAAGCCCCAGTAGTTGCGGCGCCGAAGTGTTATGGGGTCCTGTCCCGACGGCAGTGTAAGGAGATTCGACCCTTGCGGGATGACGAGGGGCCCGCGGGGTGTGCGAATATCGAGTGCAAAGTGCTCTGCTGTGCACCGTCAAAGGGGCCCGCGGCTTGGGGAGCCATGCAGAGACTGTGACGAGTTGTACCGAGCATTCAAGCGTTGAGGTTTTACTTCGTACCTATGAATGAGTTGCAGGCTATAGTATTACGTGCCAGCTGTGGTCTGCGCGTACACCGAGTAGCTGTGCTATTGCATGTACAGTACGTCAAGAACGGGTACGCATTGATACCATGTGCTCCGTACACCGTCGGATATCGTACATTCCCTCTATCTCGAACTTGGGCGAAGAAGCACTGGCATATTCAAGTAAATATGCGTCCAGCTAAGGCCCTCGGTTCAGCCCGGAGCAATGCTGGCGGCAGGTTCAGGTACGCATGTACCTTAAGCGCCCAGAGGTACTAAAGTTACCTAGCGCGGCCCTCGAGCGTGTGTGGTTGGACACCGCCACGTCAGGCCAGTCTCGCACACAATCCGCTGCCTCTCACCTGAGCGACCTGTGGGGAGGGGGCGCCAGAGTGCAGCAGATCCACCTGATGCCAGAAGCCAGGCCTAGCTTGTCTCGCCAGAGGCCATGCAAAGATTCAGTGAGAGAGGGACCACGACGAGTTGATGTATTGGACTGGAAAAGTCTCTATGAGAGACATGGCATGCCGCTGGCCTGAGGAATCCCTGTTTGTATGACCTGAGCGTGTACTGCGCGTACAGTAAAGTACAATACAGTACAGTACAGGCAGAGAGCAAAACGGTCGATGCTTGTTATGCGAAGCGAGACCAGAGAAATGACTGGAGGAAAACAAAGTAACAGGCGTCTTCGCATCCAGCACCACACACATGGCACCGTCGCAGTGCGGACCACGCCAGAGGACAGATGACCGTGCCTTCCTTCGCGCTTTGCATCAATTCGACGAGACAGGCGCGTGCTTTCCTCACATAAGAAGGTACCTAGGTAAGGTACCTTACCTACCTTAGGGTAAGTACGAGTTATCTTGTTGATTCATAGCCGAGGCACCTGCAAAAAGGGCAAGAGCATCAATCAGTTAATGCCCTGTCAGAGCCTGCAATGACGCACATGGTTCGGCGAGCGACAAGCTAGGAAACAAGCGGAGCAGGGATATCGCCTGCTCGACCAGTCAAGAGACTAGGATAAAAATAACCACGAACTGGGGGGCCCCATGTTGGTGGGGCGGGAACATGATGGGAATCTGAGAGTCGGCGCAGCAGGCAGGCACAAGTTGACTTCTGTGCGGAAAGAGACAGCCCTTGCCCTGTAGGCTTCTACGAAGTAGAGACTGACTGACCGACCTGCGGCACCCTCGCGAGCCACGAGCCACCACCAAAACACTGAGAACCACATGCCGAGCTCGCCCCTCCACAGCCCTTTGCTTCCAAGCGCCGTATGCGAGCGGAACCAGCGGAAGGGCTCAATTGAGATCTCTCACCCAGGCAGTAAGAGAGCCAGTTCTCAGCCAAATGACGACTAGGCGTGCCCCTACGAACCCGTGGATTCGGATCTTCGGAGACTCTGACAACAACATCAAATTGACTTGGCGAGGCATTGCAATTGGAGGTTTACATTTTGCCATTGTCAGCCATTCTGGCGCAATCGAGAATCAATACGCATGCGACACTAACTGGTCCCACGCCATTGGGGCGCCCGAAATTCCTTCTTCCTCTTCTTCTCTTCTGATACCGACCGCAACCCGAGAGATGGATCAGGAGAAGGGGAATTGGGAATGCTACGCAGCTCAAGGCAAGCAAAGACAAGACTTAAACGAATTAAGCTCCTTTACGCATACGTAATGACTTGCTAGCATCGAACCCGATGTCCACGCCCCCTGACAAAATGGAAGCAATGCGTCCAGGCTTGGCACAGGCACCCTAGAGAAGGCCTGGAGAAGAACGACTCGGCTTGGCAGCCCTACACGCAGAGCATCTCCGCGGCAAGGGCTTCCGGGCGAACTCTAGAGTCGGACGGTCGCTCGTCTCGCGTCAGCCCAGCCGGAGAGAAGAGCCTCCTTAGGTGCCCCTCGTCCGACTCGAAGCGCGAGGGGGAAGCGGACGTCCTCCGTTGGGCCACGCCGCACCCGGAACCCATTCGGCTGGGACTTCAGGGCAGACGCACCCAAGGAAGCGCTATGTCATCTCATTATGTGCATTTTCCAGCTTCCGACACCTTTTCCAACGATGCCAACGAGTTTTCTGCAAGGTGGCTGTCCTCAAAAAGGAAAAAATAAGAGTCCGACGGTGAGGCTGGCCCTCCGCTCGTGCGGCAGCTTTCAACTCGCACTCGGACCAACCGTTCGATCTCGTTGTGAGCCGACCGGTCGGCGCCGGGCCTCCTGCGGTGTGGTAGACTACTGCGCGGTGCCTTTAAGACCCCCTTACCGCTTTGTCGTCATCCTGCAAGCGCAAACGGCCCGAGAAAGGAGGCCGTGCGCGTGTAGGCTGGCGGCAGCGGCAGCATCGACGTCAGCAGCGGCATGGACAGCGGCAACAGCAGCCCAGGGCGACCGAAAACCATGGGTTGAGAGGCATTCGTGGGGATTCCGTCGGGGTTCGACAAGCCACAAGATTGTGGAAACGCCCCGGACGTAGGCTGCACTGCACTGCCTCTGCCTCTAAAGGGTTTGGTTTTGGCAGCGTGCGGTCAAAGTCGAATGCTCGTCTCGACAACCACTAACGTTGCAGAAGTTGCAGACTCCTGCTTTTGAAGCCAAGGCTCCTTATAGACCTTGAGTGAAAGTTTGGACTCGGAACAATTGCGAAGAGTCGGTTCAAAGTCAATTGACGCGCAAGGCGATCGCAGCGCTGGCGGAGCTTCTGGCAGCCTCGGGTGCCAGCCATCAGGGGTTCTGAGAAGTTCCGTACTCGCCGATTGCTTCTGAAGCTCGAGCTTGTCCGTGTTGGCTCCGGCCCTGCATGATCTCGTGGCGGCAAGGAGCAAGAGCCATTTATGCCGTATGATGCAAATGCCTGGGGATTGCGCAGCGAAAGTCGTACAAGACCCAAGACAAGGGGTCGTCCTGCACCCCAGGCCAGGGGCCGCAGAGCCGCCGCCTCGTATGGCGACATGCTGGATGTCTACAGATACAGCCTGTTCGCCGGCAGCACGAGACGGCAATTCCCGGACAGCCCCTTGTGTCATCGAGGCATAGACCCAGCATCAGAAATGTCAACCAGCTTCATGGACGAATGAATCAGACGCACGACGCGACCACAGTGCAGCTCACGAACCCCGGCTTTTACTTGGACAGGATCCGCCGTTCGCGCATTGTACTCGAGACTACGTACTGAACTAAGCAGATTGCGCCTTGCCTTTGTTTGGCAACGCAGCGTAGGGCGATGCAGTGGGAGCGGGCCGAGATGACGCCTCCGCACGATTCTCGAAATCCTGCCTTGTTGACTCGGGGGTCTATGCAGGCAAGCTTTCCAGGACCAATGCCCTTGTAAACAAAGTATCCATACTTGCCGGCGCCCTTGATGGCAGACGGCGTATAACGGAAGCGAATGCTATGCTTTTGTTTCACCTCTAATTAAGCTCGGGAAACGTCTTCGACTTCCATAGTCCAACAGAGAGGGACCCATAACTTATCTGTTAGTACAGAAGTCCGTCAGCCCTCGACTTGGGCGCTCCCTCATCACCTTGGAGGCCTTCACAATAAGGTTGCCTTGGCCGCAAACCTTGCAGTCGGGGAAATGTGTCAAAACGGGCCAATTTGACCCGACCTCTGGTTCATCGGTGAAAGCGTGCCGAGAACTCGGTTCCCGTCGGGCAACCCATTATTCGAAACGGGAAGCATGCGCCTATTCGATGCCTCTTTCTCCCTTTCAGCTGGCCACTACGGAGTCAGTGCTGAGATAGCCTCTTGGGTATCTCGTCGGGGTACGAAGTAGCATATTCGCATTGACAGCCCAAGATGCCAGGGTGTCCATGCATTCGGGCGTTTCCCACAAGGGAGAAATTCTGGCTTTGTTCTACGGGACGGCAGGATCAGGCTGGAGGATTCATTACAGGCGGGTCCGATATGAAGTTTTGGAATCCGGCTCAGGGGAGGTGGACTCAGGGGAAGGAGGGCGGAGCTGAAGACGCGGAGCCACTCGACTCGATTGGCGGCGTTGCCTATCTGGGTACCGATGGCTCTCCTTATGGAACCTCCACAAAACAAGTCGGCCTTGGCGGCCTCATCCCCCACACCAGTTGATCATGAGAGATCCTCACACCTCAAACGCGAACAAGGCAAGTGCCGTCTGCCAAATTTATGCCGACCGGGGGACCCTGGCAGCCAGAAGAGTCAAATGGTAGGACTTTGTATCGACGACAATCGTCCCATTCCTCTCGAGAGCCTTTGTCGTGTTGCATCAGTCTTTTGCGACGCCTTCGGGCCTGATTCGAGACACTCGTGGCTGCAGTGCTTTCTCCGGGGTAGACGCAACCGCTGCCATGTCAGCCGTTGCTTGACTCTTGATCTCTGCACGACGACCCTTGTGGCCCTGGAGGGTGACATCTTGGATTGGCATCACGTCGAGAGGCTTCGACCCCGGGCCAATTACTCCAGCTTCCATGACTCGCGATGGCTGTCGTATCGGCTAAGAGGAGCACGCTGTCTTTAAACGCAGCAGGCCACGATTTGATAAACCCCTGGCCATTTGCAGAGTGCACAATACAACACCTGCGGAATGCTCCGAGCGCAAGATTGGATGTTGGCGACGCCGTCATGCCATCCGGGCCGTCTAAGTTTTCAATCTCCTTGGCTACCCAGACAACTCTCAACGCTCGGCGGCACTGCATGACCCATGGATGTGACCGACGAGGAAGGCCCTGCCCTGCCCGCCGCCTCCCAGAGTCGACCTGTGTCCATAGCCTTCCTCCTCCTAGGCCACAGGTGGCACGTGGACGGGCGTGTGGGTACCGCCGAGAAAGTCGAGGCCCTTTCAACTGCCACTGCTGCGATTCTCTCGACAAGGAATCATGGCCGGGCTCGATAAGGCTTCCTGGGGCCCCGTCATGGGGCCGTTCGGTAAAAATCTCCCGACAATCCGAGCTTGGCCGCATCCACAGATGGTCCTGTTCAATAAATACAGCACAGTACAGTGTGCACGCGGCCGCCGCCTCCTTTTCCCCGTTCAATCTGCAGCCGTGAGACGGGTCGGGCAAAGTTGCCTTGCCTCTGCATGAGCCGGAGACGATGTGCCGATGGGTACACATCATGCCCTCTGCTTCCGGTGTGGCATCAAGGACCTCTTCCGTACCGCACTCTGCTACGCAAATACATACGTAACTTGGTAGCTCTTCTCTGGTCATACAGAAAAGTGCATGCGCAGAGGCACTGCCAGGTCGGCCCGTTGTTGCCCAAGGCTGCGCGCCGCACGCCGCAGACTCGCGTGATACAGACCGCGCCCGACGTGGCCTCCGTGCCTCTTCATCACGGCCAGCTCGTCTGCAAGCCTGTCCCGAGTCAGGCTCAGATGTATATCTGCTGTTCCCCTATCGTCGCGCGGGACGCGAGGCAGATGTGCGTTCCCGCGACGACGGCTTTCGCCATCTCGACCCGATGCACGACAGACTTGCAGCTCAAGGCTTCCCGGCTAGCGTGCCTTGCGCGGTCCCTTGGCGAGCATCGGGCCCAAGTGCTGAAAGAAGCAGAAACATGGGCAAGTGAGGAAACAAGGAGCTAGTGTAGACGCTTGGCATCAGGGTATCTGTATCTAAGACCTCCCTGCTGTCCCGTCCTTTGTTAACCAGGGGCTCCTCCGTGACCCGATATAGGTAATTGAGTTGCGTTGGTGAAGGATTTTAGTCGTGGTCTCGACAGTAAGCGCCCCAATCGACCCCGAGAGAAAACCGTCGACTCTCTCCCAGAGCCTTCTGTCTGGACGCCTGCAACGCTTCGTTGCCTGTCGATCTCATGCACGCGTGACGTATCACTGGCTTGGCCCGATGCGAATGCATACGGTAGAGTAACTTACATACCTTTGCATGGGCCCATGTCTGCTCCAGCACGGTACAGCATCTCGTACTCGGTACTCTGTACGTACGGGCATCAATGGTGCTTTCCCCCTTGCTCCGTGGGTCTCTTTACCTTGCGATACGTGGTATGGTATCTAGAGTCTGATCCGTTATTCGACGTCGAGGCTCGCTACATCTTGTCGTCGTAGTATCTCAGCTGCGCATTGCACATGTTATTGTTGAGTTGCTTCTTTTACTGTATTCCTTCAGCACCGAGATGCTACCCAGGATCTGACCCCTCTGTCTCTTGTTATACGCACACGGGTGAGAAGCGGGCAGATCAACATCAAAGTTGAGCCAAAGGGGCGTTGTCGCGGCCTTTGAAGGCAAGGTTTCTAATCCCATTCAGGATGAACCCTTGAAGGAGGTGATACTGGAGCAATGCGCACACATATACGGGCGAATGGTAATTGCACATAAGCCGAGAGGTCTCGGCTCGGCTCAAGTTTCCCGGAAACAATAAGCTCACGTAGCATGCTCAGCACGAGGTCAAAGGTGAAGCAACATCAAAAGCCGTCATGGTGCGGTCCTAGCCATGCGTCTAGGCCGAGTGTATGGAATTCCAGGGGGTCAGTGGACGCGGCAGCAGCAGCAACGACGTCAGGTCATCCCCGGTGCGCTGCAGTATGCACCTCTTCCTCACGTCCGGCCGACGGCTCGGCGCTCGTGAACGCAGCCGCGTGGGGTCACCTCACTCGGGTATTGTCAGACGGTGAAGGGCAAGGCTATGCCTGACTGCCGTTCCACGCGTCTTCTCACGATGGCTTCCCACCGCTAAGCCCCAGCAAGGACCCGAGTGCATGATCCGTTGGTCCGCAGAGGATTTCGCATGCCCACGACTGCGGAAGATGGTGCCCGTGTCTGAGACAAAAGAAAAAAGACCGACCGCCTGGCCATGCTGGACGCATGTTTGAGACAATCGAGACGAGTTTGCGAATATGTCTGGGGACGGCATCACCATCAGTCGACCAACTCTATCGGGTTGGAGGCATCGTTGAGGATGTTTCACCCGCCACATATCGGCTTTTTACAGTCCCGAGGGAACGTTTGACGATTGCTACGGGCTCCGGATCTAACACTATGCGCAATTCAGGTCGGTCTACCTAGGTCAACCCTGTGTCCTTGTGCTGAGTATAGGGTATTGGGTGAGAGGAGAAGCCGACAGCGTCGTACGATGATCCAGAGCGCTGTGACCCGCATGAGCACGAGGACGGTGGTTCGCTCGCGGGCTCAGCTGCTCGCCCTGGTTGCTGTTTCCGTCCTGAGAGACAGCTCGGGCAGTACGGTACAGCAACTTGCAGGACAGCACAGCAGCGCGCTCACACTACAGCATAGGCCTACGCTCCCGTACCAACACGATGTGGCTCCAGCATGTGGACCAGAAAAGACGCTGCAGGTTCCATCATGTGATGCATGTCCGGGAGACACAGCAAGGCGCTGCTTCTCCCGGAAAAGGGCCCAGGGGTTGGAACGACAAGCAAGGGGAAGGGGGGAACGAGGCTTTGCGGCGTTTGCAGCAGCGGTTGACGAACCATCCAAGGCCGATCATTTGTTATCCCGAACTGGATGATTCAGACAGGAGTGCGGATAGCATCTCTATCATGGCGCGCAAGATTCGACATTGTCGTCGCGATGGAGGACTGCCTGCGTTGGACCTTTTTTCTTTATACCGTATGGCCCTCTGAAGCGTGACAGACGGATCGATGCGCTTGACGAGACCAAGACCTCGCTGTGCTGCTCTGCGCTGACCCCACCGCTAACAAAATGGCAAAGGGGAAAAATAATAGCCGGGGAAAAAGAGACGAGGAAATAAGAATAAGCTTCGTCCCCCGATCAACCCCCCCCCCCCTGCCGACCTCTATCTGCGCACCGGCACCCGCATCCCCTGTCAGAGCCGGGTCACCATCATCCCAGCAAGCTCTGAGGTCATTGGACAGAAAGGGGAGTTCAGGAGGGAGGGAAAGAAAAAGGGTTGCTGACCCCGGACAAGCGGACCAAAAGAGGCGCGGGCGACGCTCCGACGGCCGGATACAACGTTTCATGGGAGCCGTTTTTTTTTGCCCAGCCCTGCGGACAAAGGGGAAAACGGCGACTGAGTCAGGGCCCCAAGTGATGACGGACCATTGAGGGTCATGATGGGAAAACGAGATGTAGGCGGCCTAGGGCCTACGTCTTACCCTGCGGCATCCCGACGGCCATCTAAAGCTACATGTACGTATAGTTAGTATGCGACTTACTAACTCAGGCGGGCTGACGTGCATCAGGGACAGGAGGGACTCGTCTTGTTTGTGGACTTGCAACTGCGCGAGACATTACAGCCTCTCGAGCCGGATGCCGAACCGCGCGGCGGATAATGTAGGTCTACTATAAGCCTACGTAAGTTACAGCATGGCTTTGTCTTTCTTGCCCGCTTCGGTAGATATCATAAGTCACATGGTAAGTTCCCTGGTCTCAGCCCCAAGGTGTGACTACAGTAATGGGACGATCTCCATCGTTGTTCCTCTATGACGAGATGATGGTTTTCGGCACTTGGGTTCGCCTTGACTATGCTTTTGCGGTCCGCGCTCCGTTCAATAGCCTTGGGCAAACAGTACGCTTTCTTGGCTTCCGGAAGCCGTTGCCGCAGCCTAGCCCTTCGTGCTTCTCCTTGGCGGCGCCTGCTGCTGGCATCAATAGAGGAAAAGAGACGTAATACGTCCATGGGGAAGCCCTCTCGGCGCGGCTATTGTTCTAACAGCATGCATGATTACAGTAACTTACTGTACAGTATAGTACAGTAACCTGGCCACCGAGGTCAAGTTGCCCGCGGTCGTTATTAACCTCACTTCACCTAGAAACCCCCCGTAGACCCACGATGCTTGCTCGACTACTCCCCCCTCTACCCTGGCTGAGCCCACTCAGCCAAGCAAGCTATCGTACTGTAAGTGGTGACGGCGGTCCACATGGCGTCTCGGGTCGGGGAGGGTTGACTCCGGCTTTCGCAGACGGTATTCGTACAGTAAGGGGAGGGGGATCTCACGGACTCGTCTTGTCGTACCAAATCGTCGACCTGGGAGAAGGCTGTACTTGATCTTCTGTCACCTTTTGGAAGGGGAAAAAGAAAGGTAGGGGCTCCGGGAGACGTCGGGGAGGACGAGGTTTATAATTAGACCGAACCTTTCTTGCTCTGGATCCGGGGGCTTTCTCCCATGCGCGTACCCGTTTCGACGACGACGACGGCGGCGACCTTGCCTTGCCTGGCGCCTCGGGGAGGGCAGACGAGTCACCAGGAAATGGTTCGATCTGGTCATGGTGCTTGCCTATATTTGCGTCACGCCAGGCTTGTACGACTTGCTTGTCCATGCTGTGAAGTGTGAGTGTGTGTGTGTGTGCGAGCCCCACGATCTTTGACACCATTCTCCTGTATCCCTCTCTCTCTGTCTACCTCTCTCGCCCGCTGTCTCCATCTCCCCACAGTTGCCAAGGCGTCGAGTCTTATTTCCTTTCCCCTTCTTTTTGCCTTGCATCGACTCGCCCTGCCTGTCCTCTCCCCACCTCCTCCTCCTCCTCTCTCGCGACTTGAACTTATGTGTCCCCCACCAGCACAAGGCGTGGATGGGTGGTCCTTGCGAATGTGCCGACAGGTTCCCACGCTCCGACAAACGTAGGGCGTGATGCGAAGAGGTGTCGTCCCCCCTGCCTTCCAGCCTTGCCAGCCTCTTCTACTTTCTGTCTCTCTCCTCTTGTGTCTTTGTGCTACTTCGGCAAGTCCCAGATCCGTTCGATATAATAGAGCGCACGCAATACACACATACAGGCGGTGAGATGAGAGACATGCCACTTCTTTCTTTCTTTCTTTCGCTGGCATGCCTTGAAGTGGAAGTTTCTCGTGGAAGAAGATCTGCGAATGCCCCGGCAAAAGCGGTTGCTTGCAGGTTAACTTTCCCCCTCCCCTTTCGTTTTCTTTTACCAGGAAGCAGCGCCGAGACGTCAGTCAGTCCCAGCGACGTCTTGGCGTCTTGTGACCCACGCGGAAATGCTTCTACTGTACGTCGAGCAACGGGTCTCTTCACAGCCGTTGAGGCTCCTCTGTCCCCCTTGCCTCTCTTTCGTGATGGGCAGATGTTGAGCCCCAGTTATGGCGTTATCACTCTCTCGACTTATTAAAAAACTTACACGTTTGCCAAGAGGCTTGTTTTAATTAGTCCAGGCAACATCGAACAACCCGGCTCCATGCTTTCGGGCAATCTTTTACGAAATGCCATATGCCCGTCAGGCAATCATCGGCAGATGCCTTTGGCCATTTGCCTCCCCTTGGTCGTCTTGTTTGTGGTAGGCTTTCCCCGTTCTCCGAATCTGCGAATGAGAGACCCGC
Organism: Hirsutella thompsonii MTCC6686; assembly: GCA_000472125.2. Lineage (NCBI taxonomy): Eukaryota > Fungi > Ascomycota > Sordariomycetes > Hypocreales > Ophiocordycipitaceae > Hirsutella > Hirsutella thompsonii. The sequence goes on from APKU01000101.1 coordinate 117,990, forward strand.
GCCACCCGCCCCCCCTTTCCCGAGATGGTGCATCTCAGACATGATCCTCCGATCGCTACTGTCCGGTCCCTAGGTCAGCTCAGCCCTTTTCCCCCTACGGTGACCACATGCAGACAACACTCGGTGCGCTGCTCATTTTCCCCCGTGGCGCCTTGGTTCGTGGGTGGGCGCATGCACCGTACGTGCGGATGCGACTTACACCGGCGGCGCTCGACCAGACGGAGAGATGGAATATCGGCCGGCATTGCGCCGAGTTTGCCTGAGTTATGGCCAATCCTGTGGTTTCAGGGTTACTCTGGTCATTGGTCCGAGCCCCGAAAGCCCGCGCCCGACTCCGGGACCCTTTGTTATGCGCGTCTCTCGTTCGATTCGAGAGAGGTGGTGTGAGAACAGGATTGTGCGCATACAGCATGTAGGCTATGAAGTATCTTGTTCGTGCGGACATGCTAAAACCCGTCTGGGGCCGGAGTGATTCCCGTGAAAAAAAGAAAAGAAACAAATGGCGAGTCATGACGAAGCTAGGGTTCTCAGACATTGACAACCGAGTTCTGAACCAACTTCCTCCAGATGATACTTACAATGCATGTTTTGTGCAGTACAAAGATTTACCAGTCTGCACTCTCGTCTCCAACACTACGGGGTAGTCACTCTGGTGGGCTAGTCGTAGAAATAAAAGGCACCATGGCCGTAGTCGTACGATGCGCCGTTGGGTAGAGGTGGCATCTTCGAAGAGCGTTCAGGATATAATGCTTACAGAAATAAATACAGGGACATCAACGTCGAACGGTGATGGGAAAATGACTGAATTCCCGTCGCTCATTGTCCGTGTGCACCCAGTCTTCACCGTTCGGGAGGGTGGGTTGAAGTGGTGGGCTCAAATCTTGGTTTTTCATGACGTCTGACGGCGGCCTAGAGAAGAAGAAAAGAAAGAAGAAAAGAGTGGAAAACAAGAAACCATTGCCGAGACATGTACACGTGCCCATCCACACTCCCGTCTCGGTCATCTTTGTTGAAGCGGTAAATCATGTTGCAGTAAAGTGCCCTGAAGGCAGCCAAGTACTGTACGGTAAGTTACTTTGACGAATCACGTAGTCCAGTTGCAACGATGACAAGGGTAATGAACCGCTGTTGAAAAGAGAGAGGAGAAAAAAAAAGTAGGGCAATGGGTCCTTCGACCAAGCTGGGACGCTTCACACGTTGGGAGCAGTAAATGGGGAGAAGGGGGGGGGGGGGTTGAGTTGCCGAAGAATTGAAGCCCGCACAGCAACAACACAAAGGTGACCTACAGTAAAGTAGACACCCACTTTCTCGGCCCGGGATCCTTGAAAGTTATTAATAGAAACTTTTGAGAAGCCGGCCTACCGTCTTGGCGGCTCCGGTTTGTGGGGGGGAGGGGGTAAAACCACTTGGGCCCGATGATGGGATTGGTGATTGATTCCCTGCCTGGCAGAGTAGGGCAACTTTTTGCTTGGCTGTGACTCCATACCAGCACGTTTGCTCATGCTCTCGGCCAACCTACCTTTGCTCTTCTAGAATCCAAAGTGTTGTTATTGCAGTATCAGAACACCAAAGTCGGCGTTTCTTCTGTGCTTTTGGTATTAGCTCATATGCCGACTCTACATGTACTGTAACTTGGCCCAGGTGCCAGGCTGGGTTTACCGGCAACTCGCTTCTCATTGAAAAGGTATTCGGACATGCACAAGAAAAGTCTATGAATTGTTGCAATTTGACCCTTGTCTGCTCTACGTAAAGTGCGAGCGCGCGGAGCCGGCGTTGGTGGTCAGGTACATCAACCAGAGGCGTGGAAGACTTGCGGGCGACTTTTGTTTGTCTCGTTCTTGCCCATCGGAACCAAAGTCGACATAGCTTTGACTCTTCTGGCCTCCCCCTCCCTGTCTGCATACAAACTCCCCCTTGCTGGAGGAAAGAGCTCTGAGCCGTCGGTCTACGCTGCCGCGGATCTCCAGCCGCCGTGCGAATCAGAATGATGGTCGAAGTTGACTATGCTATACGAAGCTACGAACGACAGAAATGGCGGTCATGAACAGAATGAGCACCAAAAGTCTGGTTCTTTGCTTCTGCGGCAGGGGCAGAGCGCGGGTCCGAGTTAGTCTTTTCTGCTGTCGAAAGATGTGCCCTTTTCGAGCTAGGCTTCTTGTCTCTCCGCGTATTTTTTGCTTCCTCTCCTTTTCCCTCCCCCCCTAGGCTCACGTGCATCATACGAATGCCGATGGCCCCGTTGCGCCCCAATTTGGACTATATGCTGTTCCAACAACTCTGGTTGTCGGGGGGTTACTGCATTGCATGGCCCACCATCCTCCCCCCGGGGGGTTCGCGCCCGAGTTCACCAGCACCTCGGTGAGGGCCCCCCCTTTTCTCTTCTTACTTTAATATAGTAGGCATAATGTAGTGTAGTTGAAAGCTAAAATCGCCCTTGCGCCGACCTGGTCCCGCGCGAGAAACCCAGTGCCTGGAATATGCATCCCGCGGCAAGTTGAGGACCTCGCCAGGCGCCGTCTTAGGCGAACCCCCCCCTTGTCTGGTATTGGATTCAACTCGCAGGCTCAATAGGGGCCTTGAAGACATTGCGTTGCCGTCGGGACAAGCGCTCCGCGGTCTTGTTTCCAAGCTGCCTGCCGCGCTAGCCAGGCCCAAATGCAAGTTCGGCGATCGAAGTGGCCGGAGACAAGACACACTTCCCCTTACTTGGAAAACCCATCTCAGGGGGTCGGCGGGTGCGGGAAGAAACGCGAAAGAATCCATCGCGATGAGCCAGAGTCTTGAAGTCTCCATCGATTCTTCGACAAGACCGAGACAAGGTTGATGCCGAAGCCAAGCCCTCGATATGAGATGAATACACAGCGTTATGCCGAGTGGATATCCAAGAAAACTTCCCGAAAGCACCACTGCTATTCGCTGAACAGCCCCTCTCAAAAGCATTTGACACTCTGCTCTTCTCGCGTCATTCAGAGTTTTGGAGCGCTTCAGCGACGCGCCTTGTCCCGTTGGAGCAATCGCCGAAGACTGACTCCAGTCCTCGGGCGCGCATGGACGGCCAAGGCTTCTAGATGGCGGCTAGGAAGAGCCGCGATCCACCAGCCTCCGGGGCCGGCGGGGATAGTGAAGTAGAAGAAGTGTCCTTTCCCTGGCATCTGGCGGGACCCCCGGCTATTGCTGTACTTGGCGCTTGAAGTCCTGCGTCCGTAGCTGATGGAAGGGATTTCTCGTCGGATGGGTGACTCCCGGCCAAGCTGAAAGTCGGTCTGCTTAGGAAATGGCGATAGAGACTGGTCCTGGAAGCCGCACGGAGCGTAGTGGATAGCGGTATAATCACGATGAACAACATCTACCACGAATAGACGCAGATTTGTTGGAAAACGAGTCTTGAAATAGCTCTCCCTGTACTGCTGAAGGAAAGAGCTTGCCCAGAATGCCAACTGGGGGACCAAAGACATCTAACTCTTGAGCTCCTGTCCATCCCTTCCCATCGTAACCCAGAGACCATGCTACCGGAATGATTGAAGGGGTGGTCAAAGAAGATAAGAACTTGTTATAAGAATATGAAAGGGGTAGTAAGAGTATCTATTCAGAAAGCTTATTCCTTCTATCACCCCGGTCTGAATGATGACCTCTTGAAAGCAAAGTTGCCAAGAAACAAGACGATGGCATCATCGCACCAAGACATGCTAAAATCTCTTGCTGGGGTGGGCAGATTTCTAATATCAAACTCTATCGCACGCGTCAGTGTTATACGTAAGTAGCCGCTGGCAGCAGATGAGGACCATCGCCACCCACTCATCATTCAAACTTGAACATCCCTGTAGGCTGTACAGTAGGTATCTCGGACATTTCCATGCCAAGCAGGGCTACAAGGACGAAGCCTTCAAGGAAATTCGAATCTTGATACCAAAAACAGCAAAGTTGCCATTTCCCCGGATAAGCAAGGGCCCCCCCCTTCCCTTTCCCCCTATCCGTCCCCGGGGATCAAGTGCAGCGCACCTTTTGCGGGACATGTCGAAGCGGGACTCTGCTTCAGCTCTCGTTTGGCGCGAGTTACTGTATTTAATCACTGTATACATGATATTGAACCTGGCAGGACGGAAAAAGCCGTCAGCAGGTGGGTTGGTCACGTTGACTCCATATCCCAGGAACGACATGAATCACGAGCCCAAGTTTTGCGATTCATCCAATCCTTATCCTCACCTCGCCTTGTTCCTCCTTCTCGCAGGGTCCTCCGATAGCCCGCGCCTATGTGTACATGATATATAACTCAATAACAGCGTCTTGGCGAGAACATCCGTTCTACGAAGTAATTTGATCTCGGTGGCATGCTATACTGGCGATGGTAGCCTCCATCAGAGGGTTGCTCCACATGGGCTGCTTCTACTGCGCACTTTGATAAGACCTCTTGGCTGTGCAGAGAGTTGTTAGTCTTCACCTCCAGCATCGGCCCGTCCGGGGAACTCCATTTTCGATGAAGAATTGCGCGGATACTTCATGTTGTATCAGCCGCAGTCGGATGGGCCGAATACCCTCAGTGGCCACCCTGTCGAGGTCCCAGGTGGTGCGTATCTCGATGGAATATCTAGGCGTATCATGCGAAGACTCAATTGGACGCGGGATGGTTGTTATCCTCGTCACCATGCGGTTGAGGCCGCGTAGTTCCCAAAGACTTCTTCTCATCGACGTACATCACCACTTCCAAGCCGTCAAACTTCACGTCCAACAGAAACGAAGCCCTAGATGCCGTTTCTATCGCTGTTTCTTTGTGGTTTCCAAGTAACGCCGAAAGAGTAGCCCATCAAAATGGAAACCATCCAACGACGTGACGTTATCAGCGAGCTTTCCATCGCGCTCACGCATAATCAGTGCATCAAAGTTTTGTTTGAAATCATTACATGCCGTCATCCTCGTATGGAATTGGTAATCTATCTACGTTCTCACCCGCTCGCGCGCGTTGCGGTGAGAAAGGAAACAAGCAGAAATCGCCAGGTGCACCTCGTGCCAACACCACTTGTCATGTCAGCCCTTCCGCGCTGCATCCGCTCCGGTTCCCAATTCATTTCATGGTCGGTCATAGGCCGTGCCCCCAAGGCTCCTTTGACGAGACCCTGCCAAACGTCTTCTGGGCCATCCATTCCCTTTGCCTGTCCCCAAGTCCCATAATCTTCCACTCCGTTTCGTCATCCACAGTACTGCCTTCCAGCTCTCGTCACCCCTTTTGCGCTGCCCAAGTCGATCCCGTTCGGCCTTGCGCGCCATACTGCTTGCGCGAGAAGCCGGCACATCAAAATGAAAGAAAGCTGTCTATCCCATGGCTTCGATTCGCTCTCGGTTCGAAATGATAACGTTAGCATCCGTCACAAAACCCATCCATCATGCCCCAAGTCACCTCGCAAATCGCCAGGTCTGCGTGACAGGAGGCGGGGGCGTATTTCAAGCTCGATGGTGCCCCATTCAGATGACGTAGTTATTCTTCAGGCTCTGCTGGTCCCGAGGCTGCATCTGGCTGACGAACTCGTTGAACTGCGGAATCATTTGTTTATACACGTTGAGGACCTGTTTTCAGAATTATTAGCGGACCATACCATTACGCAAAAGATGATGCACTTACGTGTTGAAAGACTTCGTGAAGTTCCTGCTTGATTGGATTGCGCAGGTTCATGTCCTGGTACTGCGCAATCGACACGAAGTAGTCCATCAGGACCTTTTCCATTGCCTGGGGGTTTTGACCAACCACCTGGGAGAATCCCTTAAAAGCCGTGGCCTTCTCCTCAGATGGGTCTACCTCCTGCATGGCGTTCAGGAACTCCTCTGCAAACTTGGGCAGAGCAGGAGCCAGCGCATCAGCCGAGTGAAGCCCGAGCCTGCCTAGCGCAATTGCTGCGTTCTCGCTCAAGCCCTTGGGGACCCGTGGATTGCTCATAATCTCGACGAACCGTCGCAGGAGCTCTTGTACCCATGGTTCCATTCCCTTGCCGTGTTGCATGGAAATCTCGCCAGCAGACCAGCATGCGTTGTTGACGACGCCGAAGCCGCTATCCATCTCCTCGTCAAGAACGTTGTCCATATCGAGCTGTTTCAAGAGAATCGGGATCATGGTAGGGAGGTGTTGTCGCAGTTGTGGGAAAACGTACTTGGCGCAGTCTCCAAGGAGAGCGTACGCCGATTGCCGAACCTCATCAGTGGGGTCTTCCATGCAGAAGCCAAGAAGCTCAAAGAAAGGATGAGGCGAGGTCTTGATTAGTTCGGCCGACTTTTCATCTTCCAATGCTTGGATCACAGCGCTCAGAAGATCGAGACTGGTGACGAGGAAGTCCTTGTCGGGTTGATCAAGCGCAACGTTGCCCGATGCCGCAAGGCTTTGTTCGAGGTTCGTGTGAATAATGTTGATACATCGGAGAAAGATGGGCTGAGCGTAAGGAGTGAATGCTTGGCCAAGGGCTAGCGTAACGTAGGAGAGACATTCCAGGAGCGGGAAGACCTCGCGGGACTGGTCAGGAACGGCGTTGTAGCGCTCAATCAAAGCGGGCATCAACTGATTAGCCAGTTCTGGAGTGGCCAGCAGCGGACCGATGCGCTCTGCCAATGTCTGGACGCAATCGTACAGAATGTACATATTACGATCCTTGTACTTGGCGAAGCAGCGAACAAACTGTTGGATGATGGGGCCGCAGTACGGCTCCAGATGTTTGCCGGCCTTTTCCTCAACATTGGCAAAGGCAGATGCGCCAGCCTCTTGCACCTTCTTGTTCTTGTCGAGCATCTTGCGCAAGATACCGTCCATGAGAGGCACAAAGAATTGCTCTTTTTGGGAGGGATCCGACAGGTTGGCGGCCCAGGCAGAATAGCGTCCGAGGGTCCAGCAGGTAATTTGCCGGACAATGGGCTCTTGGTCCTCCAGGAGTGAGATCAGGTAGGGAACCAGCTCAGGCAGGTGTGGCACGACAACATCCATACATCCCTCGGCGACAGCGCCAAGGGCGAGCACGGCGGCCTCGCGATGGGGCCACTGGTCGTGCTTTAGGTTCTGGGATAGGTAGGGAAAGATTGCCTCAAACACAGCGCCCTTGAAATCGCGCGCAAACACGTCGAGGGCCGCAGCAGAGCATTTCCGGACCGTCCATCGCTCGTCGGGGTTGGCATCGTCGCCATCGTCGAAGTCGTCTTCAATCTCGCCCTCTTCAAGACCAGCGTCCATTTCGTTGGCCTTTTCGTAGGCGCCGCCATTCTTGGATTGGTCGGTCGTAGCTCCTTCACCATTAGCATTGGCGGTTCTCGTCAAGTTCTTCTTGGCAAAAGCAGGCTTGATATCTTCCTGCCGATCCTCTTCTTCCTCGTCATCCGATAGGCCGCCGAGAAGTGCAATATCTTCGGCGCCATAGACCATGCATTCGAGTAGGACGGGGATGATTTTGACGAGATATGGCTGCAGCGCTCCCCACAAGTCTTCATGCTCACCTACCGCCAGCCAAAACTCTGCCGCCTCGCAGGCAAGATCCTCATCCTCGCTCTTTTGCTGCTGAATGATGTAGTCGACAAGACCGCTGATGTGGGGCTGCAGCTTATCTGGTCGCGTTTCGACCAGTTGCACAAAGGCCCGGCACACCTGACGGCGCACGTCTGTGTTTTGATCACTCGAGAGGATGAAGAGGTGTTGCAGCAGGTCGTCGATCGAGTTGAGCATTGCCTGGGATTCACGGGGGGTAAAGACGTTGATTGCGGTGAGAGCACCAATGCGTACCCTGGGCAGCCCGCTCTTGGTGGCGGCAATCAGATGCGGTAGGACGAAGTTCAATGGTCGCTGGCCATTGACTTCTCGCATGAGCATCCTGGCATTGTCTTCGCAGATCTTGGCCATGGCCGACATGGCTCCTTCCTGGGCTTCGTCGGTAACTTGGCCGTTGGAGTTGCCGATCATGTCGAGGAGCTGCGGGAGAAGATCGGGCCAGCCCAGCAAGCCTCCCCTCTTGATGATCTCGGTCGCTACGTTTCCGGCATAATTTCTGATTTGGGAGTTCTTGTCCTGCAAGCCCAGAGGTATGGCGAGCTTGACGAGCTGCAGACTTGACTCGGGTATCGACTTCCACTCGTTACGGACGTTGTTCTTGAGCATAATGCCGGCGGCGGACCGAACAACGTGATAGTCCTGCTCGCTGCAGGGGATGCCCTCTGGGGGCTGGGCACTGGAGAAGATGTAGGCGAGGTAGTTGTTGATATCTGGTGAAGCTTTGGCTTGCTCGAGCATCTGAGAAAACGACTGTCAGCGACGGGGCAAATAATGTGTGCATGTTCGATCAAGGCCAGAGGCACGCACCTGCTCGGCCTGTTTCTGGGCATTCTTGTCGAAGCCACTCAAAGAGTCCTTGAGGCAAGAGGCAAGCTGCCTCAGCGACTCTGGGGCGGGTTGCCAGGCCATGGAGGCGATGGTTGCGGCACAGTCGCGAGGGTGTCGGGCGATGACGGCGCGCAAGAACGTAAACGCAGCTTTTCTTCGTTTATCGCATGAGAATCGACTAGACGGGTCTATCGTGATGCCTAGTCAGCCGATCGTAGCTCAAGACGCAGCACAGAGCAGGCGACTACGGGACCTTGGGAAGCTGGGATTTCCTCGTCGAGCCCCAGCAATCAGGGTCTGGCCGGGCAAAGGGAGCTCGTCGTCGCAGTTGCAAACTCGAGCGCCAGAAGCGGTTCGACGGATGGCAGGCGGGGGATGGAGGGCAGAGACGGTCGGTCGCCGAGTGTCGAGTTTGGCGCCGGAGCTGCGCAGGATGTCGTGGGCGCAGAGCTTGGAGGATGCGGTCGCTTTGGGGGGGGTTTGAGCGAGCCAGAATCCTGTGCGCGTTGGTGGTGGGTAGACGGTCGGTGGTGGTGGGCGAGTAACTGGGCTTTGTTGGCGGGCTGGCGGGGGAGCGGGAGCAGGCACACAAAGTCCAGTCCCAAAGGCACCAGATGCCCCAAGCCTAATAAGAAAGTCGGCGGGGGAGCGATAACGATAACCCGGACATTGGCGGGGGAAAATTCGGCAGTGGGGTCTCTGCCCATGCACATGCACCCATTGGCAGGTGGGAAATCCAGTTGACCCTTTCCAAGTTCCCACGGGTCCATCCTCCCATCCCTCGACGGTACATGCGCAAGTACCTTACTGTACATTACAGTACGGCAAGGAACCTTCCGGTCGTTACCCTCAACTCCGCTCTCTTCCTTCCCTTCAATCCAGGTTGTGCTTGCAGATTGGCGTCATTGCCCGCGGATTCACCATCGAGATTTGTCCTTCAAGATGCACCATGATGAAGAGACGATGCGTCAGCCTCACCAACGCCGCAACATCTTGCTTGCTGCATTGGCTAGCTACCCATGCTCGTACCTTCGTCTGACATTCAAAAGAATGAACCCCTGCTACGAAGTACTTCAACCCTCGTTGTGACTCTGTCCCATGATTGCTGCTCTCATTCAGACTGCGCATCCTTGGTCTCACAGCTGCAACAAGGAGTGGGTTTCCATCGTGACCGACAATAGTGATCAACTCATTAGTCTCTGGTTTGACAATAGCTTGTTCTGACGGTCTGCACCGGGTAATCAGTTTCGACGGATTGTTCCATTCATTGCTCTCGAACAGGTATTCGTACCCCGGTTCCACAACAATAGGTTCGAGGTGCGGCAACGGTTCCATCTCCCAGCCCCTGTGCTTTGTACAATACAACCGCGGCCACGGGGTAATAGACGATTTACCGTTACAGAATGAGAAAGATGGACCTTGAACCACACGTAGTGTCGCTCCGGCTAGCGGTTCCCATTTAAGCTCGCGTCCGGTCCATCTGAGCGATTGCACTTTGTTCGACCGGGCCTGCTGCGATTACTCGTCAGAAATTCCCCTTTCTTCTTGATTACCTAGGTTGGCCATGAACACCGAAAGCCAACGCCTCCGGTTCAATTCTTCCCGCGGCGACAGAGAATAAAGATGGTTCTCAGTCTGATGTTCTTTCAGTGACACTCCTGGATTCAGTGACGGTCAAGTCGCACGTCTACCGGTCCTTCGCCTTCCGTAGCAACGACACCATCTCGCGAACCCCAATCGTCTCGAACCCCTTTGGTCAAGGCCGCTTCAGAAGAAGGGGTGCACAGCCGCAGTCGTGAAATACGTCATGTCCTCCCTTCGTGCTTGTTCCACGGGCGGTCATTTCAACGTGGATCTCTTCACGGTTTACCATTCTCCGTTGCCGTGACCGAGCCGCCCCGGCTAGTCCCCAGCCGGTCAACGACGACTTGGACAATGTTTCGGAAAGCTTCCATTTCCTCTTCCACGTTGCCGCCCATACCTGCATCGGCAAAGCTCATCGAGTTGGTGACGTAGGTCGGCAACTGCGTGCGACGGGCAATGAGCTTGGCCAGGCGTGTGGTGAACTCCAGCGTCGGTTCGTGGGGGAACAGAGTAGTCGAAAGGGGCTGCTGGGCGTCGAAGCGCTGCGAGGAGTTAGCGACTCTGACACGCCTCATCCATCTTTCTTACACGGAGCAAGACGGACGTTTGGCAAAGCATAGACGAATGAACCCATGGCTCGAGGTGTAGCAACCTCATCCTGAGTGGACGTCGTCAACGAGAGCACGACCGCCTTTGCCTGAGTTGACAGACGCAAGTAAATGCGCGTGTCGAGAGAGTGAGGCAAAGGTATCGAAAGCTGCGTTACTTGATCTTCAGTTTCGGCCATATTCACAGTACCTGTACTTGGGGTAGGTCTTTTGACGGTTGCATGAAAAGAATACGCGATAAGATGGCCCAGCATCTCGCTTCGCAGGTGTCGGGTAGCTGCTCCTGCCGGATCTGTCCCCAAAACCGATCCGGATCACATGATTGGTCCGCCACTTGGAACCTTGATTTCCCCCATTGAACTGGATTGTGTGCAGATGCAGGTTATCTTTCTTCATCCACAAAGTCACTGAGGCTCAATTTACGCCCACGAAAAAGAAGACCGTCAAGCTTGATCGGATTGTTTGGCAACACATTGCGATACCTGCTTTCTGCTGCACATAAATGATCACACAATTTCACACGGTGCCGCCTCTTCTTCTCAGCGGTTTGTTTTCATAGTCCGGGGGGACTGAGTAGTGAGCGCAATGACAGACAAGGCGCCGACGTCGGCGGACGACGCAACCTGGGACGGCGTAGATGAAAGCATTGAGGATCCCGAGGAAGTCAAAGTCATCTTTTGTGCACTAGACTCGTTCTCGTAAGTTGCTCATACATCGCCTCTTTATCCGTAGTCCTCGGAAGAGCCTGGTGATGGTCGTTGATCAACAATGGGCAATCGTATTTAATTTGGCGATTTCCCGTCATTCATCCACATGTCCTTAACCGTCTGCTTCGAAAGCTAGCTATGGAAAAAACACTGAACTCGCTCGTTTGACCTTCATGTACGTCCCTGATACTGACAGCCTTTGCAGACAGTATGCCAAAGTCACCCACTTCAACGTCACCCATCTTCGCCGGCAGTCCTTCTACGCACTTCCTCAAACTCACTGGAAGTTGCTGGCTGAGCCGCCCTTCAACTATCTCGATACTCTGGAAAAGTGTGATGATGCCATTGACACCAATGCCGAGCTTGCACGGGCCATTGTTCGATCCGGTCTTCGCGCCTTTCGGTCCCTAGCTTCATCGTCTGGCGAAGCAGAAGCAGCCATGCCTCGAGAGTGGGCTGGAGTCGCCAAGCACAGCGACATTGACAAGGCCAGGAGCACGATACGGCAATTCTTTCGCGACTGGTCGGCGGCGGGGGCGCATGAGAGGGAGGCGTGCTACGGACCGGTGCTCAAGGTCATGAACGAGGAGAAGGCACGACGGCCAGAAGGCGAGCTCCTCAAGGTATTGGTCCCGGGGGCAGGCCTCGGGAGACTCGTATTTGAGCTGTGCCGGAGCGGCTTCGTGGCAGAGGGGAACGAGATATCGTATCACCAGCTGCTGGCGTCGTCGTACATTCTCAATGAGTGCGCCGGCGCCGAGACGCATACAATCTATCCGTGGATACACACCTTTTCAAACCACGTAACGCGGCAGAACCACCTCCGCAGCTACAAGGTCCCGGACATTCATCCCGCCACCGTGCTTGCCGAAACGACCGGCATCGGGGGCATGTCCATGTGCGCGGCCGACTTTCTGTGCCTCTATGGTGACGAGGCACACAGGGAGGCCTACGACGCCGTCGCCAGCGTCTTCTTCCTCGACACCGCGCCCAACCTGATTCGCTACCTCGAGGTCATCTGGCACTGCCTACGGCCCGGGGGAGCCCTCATCAACGTCGGTCCGCTGCTGTGGCACTTTGAGAACCAGGCGCCCGGCAACCATGGCCGAGACGATGACGGCGACGGCGAGCACGACCCCAACAGTACCTCGGGGATCGCGGATCCGGGGAGCTTCGAGCTGTCGCACGACGAGGTTTTGGCACTGCTGAAGAAGCTGGGCTTCGTGCTAGAGTGGCAGCAGACTGGGGTCGAAGCGCCGTATATTCAGGATAAGGAGAGCATGCTGCAGACGGTTTACCGGGCGAGCGTGTGGGTGGCACGGAAGCCCGCGAGCGCGTCGACAGGAACGGCTGTCGCGTGAAGAAGCGAACAGATGTTATGGACGAAGCACGGCCGATGCGAGAGATTAGACGGGAACACGACATGACGAGAGCGCATAGCATTGTCCAGCCAATGAAAATAAGTGTAACACTTTTTTGCGCCTCGAACCACTTGACGAAGCGTTGTTATTTTCCCTCCAGCCCGCCCGCAGCGCCACGAATGAGCCTCTCGTGTGATACAAAAACTTTTCTTTGAAACGCACCCAACTCTCTCACCAGCTCCGTGCTCTCCCGTTCCTGAGCTCAGAGCTTGGCCTCGCCGCCACGCTTCATCTCGCCGCGGGACCAGACGGCGCCGCCGTCAATGGCAATGGCCTCGCCATTGACGTGCGCGCCAGCGCGACTAGCCAAGAAAACGACGACGCCAGCAATATCCTCGGGCCTGCCGAGGCGGCCCATAGGGTTGTTCGCAGCCATCTTATCCGCTCCTCCGGAGAGGGCGAGCAGGCCGTGGGTCATCTTGCTGGGGAAGAAGCCGGGGCAGATGGAGTTGACGGTGATGCGGCGGGGTCCCAGCTCGACGGCCAGGTTGCGCCCGAGGTGCAGGACGGCGGCCTTGCTGGCCGTGTACCCCCAGGTGCCCTGCTTGCCGAGGGTGCCGACGCCGAGGCCGGCGACGCTCGAGGTGATGATGACGCGCGAGGGCTGGCCGTCGGGGCTCTCTTGCGCGGCGCGCTCCAGCATGGGCGCAAAGTCGCGAATGGTGCCAAAGACGCCGCGCACGTTGAGATTCATGACCTTGTCAAAGGCCTCGTCCGGGTGCGTGTCAAACGACTCGCCCCAGGTGGCGCCCGCGTTGGCCATGAGAATGTCGACGCGCTCCGTGTGCTCCCGCACCGCCGCCACCAGCTGCCTGACGCCCGCCGGCGTCGACGAGTCCGCCGGCACGGATATTGCGCGCGCCCCGGGCTGTAAGTTCGGAAGGGCGTTGAGCGCCGCGCATGCCTCGTCGCACGCGGCCGCCTTGCGGGACGAGATGAAGACGGTCGAGGCGCCGGCCTGGAGGAAGCTGTCGAAGAAAGCCCAACGAATGTCAGCTCTCTCGCAACTCGCTCGAACGATGGCAGGAAGTGACAGAAAGGACGAGAAGGGAAAACAAAAAGACTTACGCGGATGCGGCGTGCAGACCCAACCCGCGCGAGCCGCCCGTCACGACGGCAATCTTTCCCTTGAGGGAGAAGAGCGACGGGAAGTTGTCGAGCTGCACTTGCTCTTGCGCCATGATGCAAGGAACTGGTATACAAGTAAAATTACTGACTAGGTATGGCCAACAATAAAAGATGAAGCCAATTTCAGCCAGATAACAAGCTCTAGTACCTCGCAGGAGATGTAGAAATCGGGGACGTTTTGGGATTATGGAGCTTTAACCGGCCGGCAAGTTGAACCAAATGCCGGCTCCGTTGGCCGAATGCGAATGCGCCTCGGGTCTCTATACTCTACAACCGTCTTCCCTCTCCCCGCCTTACAGTATAATCACCCCAGCAGTAGGCCTACCTACCCTCATCCGATTGCATCACTTCTGCGTCCTGCCGAGGCACGGGTGGGGCGGCCTATCAGAGCGCTGGCGAGACAAACACCGGCAGCCAGGGCCCGGCCATGAACTTGCACGACCAAGACAAGTACTACCTTGCGTTACTGAACGACTAACTTGAGTTAGCTTCCAGAACCGGTGTATTCGTAATTACACCAAGGGGGGCTTGTATTGCAAAGGGGTCGTGCATGGGAATTCAGAAAAGTGAGAGAGTCGAGAGGCCCAATCAAAATCGAGTCGTTATTGTCAAGAACCAACACTCGAGGCTGAAAATCCATTAATTCATTTTCAATCCCGACTGCCAGCTGCAAGACGTCTTCGCCGAGGAGGGGAATCCCGTCTGCAGCTCGACTTTGTAAATCGGGTATTGCGGCACGCTCGGCATGTCTCTCTCAAGACGCTGAACGGACATTCAGGTCGAGCCTGGGATTTGACCACGGGGATCCTCTGTTCATGCCGATTGCCGAGCCGATTCCTCCAGAAAGGCCACCTCGCTCTTGGAAACGAATGCTCACTGCGTCGATTGCAGCATGTCTCCAAAACCACGGCCTACTGCTCGCGATACAAAACCTATACAATCTTGGATTCCTCAAGCTGCGCATGTGGTAAAAGCCCATGAAAACGAGTAACAAGACAGCAACGGCTTCGACTTAGTGTGGGAGAAGAAACCCTCGGCAGTCTTTCTAGTCATCAAGCAAAGTGCGCAGTCTCCAACCCCTCTGACGGGCGTTGACATGTCCCCTCATCTAGCTGCCGAAAACCAGCGACTGTCAGCCACCACCTTGAACTCAAGCGTGACTTATCGCCGCTGAATTGGCAAGAAGCGAAACCGCTCTTGTGGATGCTCAACACAGCGCGTTGCCGGCATCTCACCCATCTGGCTCGAGGACGCATCCATTCAAGTGAACGTCCTCGTTAACAACAACGCCCTCTGCCCAGACTCCGCGAAGCTCGTGGCAAGACCTGCGTATGCTGCGCTTCGTTCGGCAGGCAACCGTACCCCAAAAGTAAACGTATGAGAATAGCAACGTCAGTGTTTCGACTGACATCGCGAGATGTGACTTGCCCGTTGTCACACGAGCGGAATGCGGCCTCATCATGATCAGTAGAGAGTCGTTCCCGGCTCACCTAGATCTCTTCTTGTGATGGATCTTGTCGCTCCAGCACTGATTGACCGCCTCCCGAACCGCCTCCCAGTCCTTGGAAACGACAGAGCCAATGAAGAAAACCTTGACGTTGTGTTCGACGGTCACCAGCTTGGAGTAGTTGACGCGCGATTCTCGAGAGAGCTTCTCGCCCTCCTCCGTCATCTCGACGGCAACGGGCGGGAATCCGAGCTTCGGCTCTCCCTCGAGCAGACGTGCTCGATGGCTGCGCTCGTGAATGACACCGTGCTTCTGTGGCTTGACTCCCTTCTTCTTGCAGCCCTTGCCGCCGTACGTGAGGATCGGGCTGGATGAATATCAGCGAAATGCCGGACGACCAGCACGCGGGTCTTGGCTCTCACACGCAGGTACTGTGACCTTGGTCGTTGGCAATGACAATGAAGCGGCGGAAGCCAACAAAAAACTTTGTGCCGAACCGATTTTGTATCTCCTGTCTTCCAGATATACTTGGCGCATGCTCGTTTCCAGATCCCTGTGGCTCTGACCAATGGACCTTGAAAATCTACAGCCTCGTTAGCTTCGGGACTCTTCCTGTACCCTGACACCTCCTACCTCGCCCGGTTGAAATCTACTTGAATGCTCGATTCTATACCCTTGAAATCAGTTAGCAGCTGCGGCTTGAGCGTCGAAGTCTCATACGCACGAGGGTCTAGTTCATCTAGAGCCTCCTCATCGGCAGTGATGAGAGCCTTGGGAGTGGGCGGCCCTTCATCTTCATCGTGGTAGTAATTATCTGGGACTAATTAGAACCACCTCGGGAGTATGTTCTAACACAGGGATACGTGCTCAAACCATATGCTTGTGCAGATGAAGCTTCGTCATTGGAGACATCGCCGTAGTACATCGTCTCGTTGGCAACCGCCTGTAGGTCTTCAAGCGTCTTCTGGCGACCTACGTCGTGGCCTGCCGCCGCAGATTACTTATCAGCGATCTGAAGATGACGGTTGATAGTCCGGGTGATAGGGCATCTAAGCGCCACTGCTACGATTGCTTACCTGTGTAGCCCGGATTGCCGTCTTGATAGGCTGTCATTGACGGGGCATCTTGAGGCCATCAGCTCCTTAGTTCTTATGCCTTGAAGCGATAAAAGTCAAGGACACACCTCGAGACGACTGGCTGTAGTAATGGCTCGACTTGCCATACGCGCCTATACACAAGTCAGCGCCACTGAATACAAGGTCATTGACAAGATGAACTTCGCGAATCACCATTTGCAGCCCACTTGACTCCAGAAGCGGTTGCTATCTCGCTATAAGAGGTTTGCGTGGGGCTGGCGTCGTCGCAGTCGTGCGACCGTTGTTTCCCTTTTTCTCTAGACCGTGACTGTTTGGTCTTATCTTTGGAAGCTCTCGAGATGGTGTACTCTGCAGCTGTCATGTTTCTCACGTCAATGCAGTTCCTCCCGAGTCACGCAACCTTATCCTCGAGGCCAGTGGTAGGGAGATGAGCTGAAAGGCACAGTAGTCCAAAGCTGAGACAAACGTACCTTGAGAGTCGTAGGAAGGGCCAGGAGACAGGGCACGAAAATCTTCTGTAAGCTCTTGGACTTCCCGTGGAGTCTGTCGGTTGTCCCAGTCGTAATCGAGCTTCCCTATATCCAGTATGAGTGGATTTGTTTCTACACATTGTGATACCTGAAGCGGTAGCACGAACCGTTGACATCCTGGCGGACGCGATACCATCGTCCGGAATTCTCGTCCAAAGCCCATTCGGACCATGGTCCCCAGGGTTGGGCCTTCAGCTTGTGCTTATGCTTTTGCATGGCGGCATCTTGCGCAAGGCAGCCCGCGTCGAGAGTTCAAGCAGGGTCGGCGAATCTTGCGACACCGACGTATAGCAGAGAAAGTCCCTTGGGATAGGGAATGATTAAGCTCTCAAGACTCTCAATAATTTAGTAGGACGAGGGTCTAGCGTAAACACATCGAGAGTCAGGATACACAAAACGTCAGAATCGGCGGAGTGACGATGGCTGTGAGGGGTTCTTGTAGGGGACGAAAGCTCATGCGGCTCAAGGTGAGAAGACTACGACGTCAAGAATTGGAAGAATCATCGCCAAGAGGGGAGTCCAGATGAGTCGGGAGGCCATGGTGCTCCCCATGACTTCGGCCGCATGTACGAAGTACAAGTACGGTCGCACGGCTACCTGGGGGTGAGGTCGGAGCCAAGCTGTGGGATTCTGGTCGGGTTGTCTGCTTTCCCCTCCCTCGCACCCGCACGCAGCGGCGATTTGGGGTTGGCTGGCGGCGTGGAGCTGGGCTGCAGGGTCGCGAACGACGAGTGGACGACTGACACCAGGATACGCGCAAAGAGACGACGAGAGTCGCGAATGGGTGTACTGTAGAAGCAGATGGGCGCATCCTCTCCAGATCTCGCGCTCGGAGCAAGGCCAGGGTCTCTTCGTGAATACGCTGCGCAAGTGTCTACTCAAGCGCGCCTATCCAAGACTGCAGATTTGCGCGAAACTGCTCGTCAAGCTCCCAAGGCGTGATAAGGGGCTATCTCAGGCTGCCCAATGCGGTGATATCTCCTCGTCGTACAGCATGGATCAGTTTCGCGGGCGTTGGCGTTTGGATGTAACGAGCGACTCGTCAAGCGCGAACGGTGGCGCAGAGTGTCGGTTTATTATCCAGAAGAATACAACAGAACCATTGATTAATTGGTACCAGAGGTTTCCTTTGTGCGCAATTGTCCATACCCGTGCTCGTTTCTGTACATTTGTGTCTGCCTCACGGGTGAGCGGCGATGCGGCCGCAGTCTCAAGTCGCGTTGAAGAGAGAGCGATGCGCCGTCTGTTCAACCCCGACCACGTTACTTCGTACAAGACTGCACCAACCTGGTTCCTGGACCCTAAGTGTCTCATGGATAGAATGGACGCAGCGGCTCAGAGGAAGCCACGTCGGGAATCGGCACGGGGGCCATTGGGCTCGCAAATGGGCAGCGTAGAGGCCGCTAGAAACGTGGCGAGGGCATCGGGACTCGAGAAGATTGTGGACCTCTTATCAAACTCAACGAAGCAATCGCAAGGAAATTGAGAGATCGATGAATCGCGAGATCCGCTTCGCATTCTACATAGGTAGGTAGTCAAGGAAAGGGCACTAACAGAGGAAGTCCTGACGGCCTCAGGCATCTGGCGGGGGATACACGTGCTGCCTCAGGAGTCAATCTCTGAGAATCAGCACTTCAACAGCAACCTGCACACTCATCCATTCTCATCGATGTGTCAGGATTTGCCAGCTTTTCACGTTCTCAAGTTCACGGACCAACATATATTTGTCTTTCCACCACACGTCTCACCACCAGAAGGGCTTACTGGCCAGAGTCAAGCGAGCACCCCCTACGATGGGTAACGTCCGGTACGCCACGTTGTCGGAACGCGGGTCGCACAGTTACGACGCTCTCCCCGATGGTGCATTCATTCGCAGCCAGGGCATCACACACATGCATCGCCATGCCTGGGACCGCTGCAGATGCGCATCGACCAGGCCGGCTATGGAACGCAACCAACACCTTGAGGCATCGGGGAAAGCACCCGCCTTGAGCCGGCTGCAGGCCGGCACAGACCACCAGGGTCATCATTTAGGACATGGCGCACTTCCATGAACAGCACACTCAACTAGCTAGACTCCAGGCGAGATGGGCATACCCGTTAAACCGCTGGCTGGTCGGCATCAGACGTCGGTGATTAGCCCCGCCGGCGGCACAGCAACGAGACTGATGCAGCCCCTGTCATCCCGACTTGCAGCTCCCGTAGATCACTGCGTTGAGCGGACAGACTGTCACGGCCGTACGAAAGCTTGCAAGGTCCTCACTCGCCGCCCGAAACTGTCCTGGCTTCGATATTGTCCTCAAGCGGGAGCCGGGTCCTGGAAGCACGCATATTACTTAGGCCAGCGAGCTCCGCTTAAGCCTGCAGAATACACTTCACCGTTGCAACCTCTGCTCCAAGAAGCCCTGCCGACAAGTCTTGATTCAGAGAATCATGCAGCGCCTGGTCGCACCGTTCATCTGCTCATAGGGTTGCTGGCGGCGAGGAAAGGTCGATTGCACCCCAAAAGCTTTGCCACCGACAATACGGGTAGCGGCATGAGCCGTTCAGCTCTCGCACGTGTCTTGCGGTTGACTGGTTGACTCGCAAGGCTCACCCGAGCCAGTCTGAGATCCCGCGAGTAGTTTGAAGATAAGGGTACGAGCACAGGATATGCTTGACTCGGGTCTTCTGCTCATACCTGTCAATGGAAGGCAGCGTCTATGGTCTGGCAAGCCCGAAGTCTAGACTCTTTGTGATTCATCAACCCTCTGACACTGACGAGGCCATCTCAGGCAAAAAAACAACTATTACCGATCCTTCGGCTCAAGATCTATGTTTTGGAAACAACAATGTCAAGATATCGGATCCAGGGCTGTCTGGGAGCAACGATAGCTCCAACGGCTCTATCCAGGATGCTGCACCTGGTTTGCAACCCCCGACTCCTACGAGAGTTGCTGTGCCATCTTTCGTCCAATCAACAGTGGCCACCTCTCAGTCAACAGCAGTCCGGACTCGTTCTACGACATTTCCGCACTGTTCACCACGCGATACACGGTTCGAGCGAACGGGAAGGGGTCGGCGATTGCATTCAGCGGGACCGAACTTGCAAAGTCGGAAAGCTCGCTGCATTGAACGACCACCCCAGTCAGTGCGGCTAGTCTCTCATAGTCCGACAGTGCAGCTCTCCTCTCGTGTTGCCTTAATCGTGGGAGAAGACAACATCTCGCATCATGACCTCGAAGCTTCACAGGAACGACCTACAATTGCTCGCAAAGCTAGCAGGTTAGCCGAGACAAAGAAATGCAACAGCTTGAACTCCAACTCGATTCCAACTGATCAAGTCAGTCTTTCCCGGGATCGTGACTCTGTGCAAGATGATCTCTACGGTATCGGGCGGAGCCAACACAGGGGAAGGAGTTCGATTTCACTCCGCAGGCGCCATTCCGATATCGAATCATGGACGTCGTCAGAATCGTCACCCTCGCAGGCTGGTTCCCTCACTTCCACATTGTCATCCGAGGATGCTGTAGCTTATCGTAACTCTCGCTGTTTCCCTCCCCAATTCCCAGCACCACCAGGCAAGGGTTCTTCGGCATGCCAGAATAGGTCCGTTGCTACGGGACGAATCGCTGCCTGGATCTCCAAATACGAAAATGCACAAAGCTGGCGTAAAGGGACAGAACCTCTCAGCTATATCAACCCGTTGTATGACGAGCTGGGGTCATGCTACGACAAGTCTGCCCCCTCGGAGTTGTCATCCTATTCCGAGATCGAATTTCTTTGGCAGCAGATCAATGACAAGAGGTCGAAGCTCAGTGACGTCAAATGCGAAATGGCAAAGCGACGCAAGGAGCTCAAAGCTCTGCGTCGGTGTCAAGAAGAGACTGACAATTCCTTCATGACCCTGATTCGGCCAATGCTTGTTGACAACGGAAGTCGAGCATCCACCACGATATCGGCTCTTGACCACAAAGTGGCTACGATGCAAGAGTTACGAGACGAATATCGCGCTCGTGAGTCTGACTAT
Organism: Hirsutella thompsonii MTCC6686; assembly: GCA_000472125.2. Lineage (NCBI taxonomy): Eukaryota > Fungi > Ascomycota > Sordariomycetes > Hypocreales > Ophiocordycipitaceae > Hirsutella > Hirsutella thompsonii. The sequence continues at coordinate 138,859 of APKU01000101.1, forward strand.
GAAACCCTCGAGCATAGGCTTGACTGTGAAGAACAGAATCTCAATTTCCTCGAGACCAGCTTCTTCAGCATGTTGGCAGCAGATCTACCACAACCGTCGCACGGCACTTCCCAGGGCAGAAAGCACCGTGAGGTCAAACCGCAATCCCCAAGGGCTGTTCCGTACGATCTCAGAGGCATCGAAGCCGCCAAGCCGTCTGAGGATCTGCATCCCTTATACCTGGATCTGGTCTCTGCTGTTGGCGACCTTGAGAATGCGAAGGACGAATACCAGGACCTATTATTTGTCAGAGAGGAATACGAGCACGACCTTGCGATCCAAAAGTCGACCGGCAAGGGGCCTACAGCTGAGGCCGGCGAGTTTTTGGCCGATTTTCCCTCGGAGGCAACAAGAATGACGGACGAAATTTCTCGACTTCAGCAGCGAGTTGGCCATCTCAAGGGCTTATGCAAAACGAAAAGGGTGATGCGTAAACACATGTCAATCCAAATGGCATACATCTTGGAAGGGCGGGCTGATTTTGAGGAGCTGGAACTGGAAGATCGAGCGACCATTCTGTCAAAAACGAGGACTCTGGCACATGACGTCTTCAACGAGATCTTGTCCCAGCCTGACCATCTCTTGCTTGAACCCCTTCCGCTCACCTCACTGCAAGCCTTGAGAGCTGCGAGCCGGCTTTCCAACGATAAGAGTGAGAACCAAGAAAGGCAACGTCTGGCCGCCAAGGAATTTTCTATCGACTCACTGCTTACGAGCGGCACGACGAGTGCCAAAAATGACTTTGTGAACCGCTGGCTCTTCCAGCAGTTGCGCCAGTCGCCTCTCCACGTGCGACTACTGCATACGACATTCACTTCAAGTTGCTCACTCAAGATACGGGACCTTGCCCGCTGGCAGCGTGATGTGATGTACTACTGGTGGCGCGACAGCACCATGGAGTCAGACCAGCACCGTAAAGAGCGTCCCACCAGCAACAGTTTCAGTGTGTCCCGTTCGCTTGGATTCCCGCGTCGGTCGAGAGTTGTATCGGAATGTCGAGGCGCGAACCGGGACCGGGGTTTAGCGCAGCTAGGGAGTGAAAGGCCGGCTACAGCGGAGTAGTTGACATGAATTGTGTTGAATGAAAAGCACTCGAATATTCGCTCGACGAGAATCGACACCCTTTTTCCTCTTTCATGGTCAGAGAAACTCGTTTTGAGCTGAAGTTGGCTCTGAGATTGATACATCGCACGCTTCGTCGGTCCTGCATCCGCGCCGGGGAAGCGAGCGGCCGATGGAGTGCCGATATGCGCCGAAGTACGGCTGCAAGTGCGGCTTTTCGCGAACACGTCGTACACGCTGAATGCACCTTACCTGTGCCTGGACCGAGCCAGGGGCGATGATCATTCATGAAGGTCCGCAAGTTTCCACAGGCAAGCTGGCGCAGTCTTCCAAAGATATCAGGCTTGCAGGAAATCACAGATGAATTCTCTATCCCGAACTACAACTACGTCGGGGTTGTGTCACTGCCGCGCGCCCTCGAACCATGCGTTGCCTGATCAGCCGCGTTCGTCCAACCTTTTCGTGAACGCTGGCAGGATTCGTCGGATGATTGATCAAGACCGTGTTGAATAGTCCCGTCAGTCTCGCCTCGGCGATGCTCAAGCGAGACACTCAAGCGAGACACTCAAGAGAGACAGAGCGGCAATTTACACGTTGTCGACTCTTGACTCTAATACATGTCGCAATTTGACTGATCTTACTACAGCCTTGACGGATTCGTCGTTGTGATGCCCTTGGAATCAAATGCTATGATCTTGGCACGGCGATATCCCCGCTTCTTGCCAGAGAATCGTGAGCCTCTTGCCCTCGAGGCCATGAGCGCAGAGAGCTGCCGGAAACCCTGGGAAGCTGGCGCATGTGTCTGTCGTCATCTTCCCTGTCTGCACGTGGATGGATCATGGATGATGGATCGACCTGAGGTCTGTGAAACTTGCTTTTCGAAACCTGCCTTGCATGTGCGAACTGGGGTTCATCCCCTCTTCTCCTCCCTCCTTTCCATGCATCACGACAACGGTTGGAGGCGGCCGCGGCCGGCGGCATAGATCGGGTCTTCGGGGAGGTGTTGCGTCTTGCATACAGTAAGGTAGTGGGGGACTCGGGAGCGGGCGGGATCAGTGGAGACAACCGACAAAAAGCCCCGCCAAAAACGGGGGATGAGATCGGCGGATCGGTCGGTGCTCTCGGTACTCGCGCGTGGAGACTGACTGATGTGCTCATCGGCTGGCTGCATGGGGCAAAGCGTTTATCTGGCTTTCCTCGACGACCACTTAACGCTCGATCTTGGCTTTGCGAACGTCGTCTTTTTATGAATGAATATAGACACCATCGGCTGCAGTCATCAATACATGAAAGACGTACAATTGTCCCGGCAAACAGGGTGAATCAAGTTCACGTAGTGGCCATGCCCTCACGAGCATGTCAAAGTCTAGACGACAGAGCGAATGGTTCGAAATGGTGGTTGGTATATCCTAACTTCATGGGTGACAAGCAACAGCCCCCTAACATTGCCGGGCGCAGTTTCAACAGAACAAGCCTTGGTTGAACAAAGTGAGTTGAAACATTAAACAATCTTCTTATTTGCTATCTAGGGTATTCTTCCGGGAGAATCAATGTTCAAGGACAATCGCGTTGTACTGCCAATCTCGTCATTCCACTTCAAATCGAAAACATCCTCGGGGTCGTCTATTTCAACGATGTACAATGGGTATCACTCCAAAGCCGCAATCAGCCGCCGAAACAGCCCCAGCTGATGGCGCTCTTAGACTTCTTCTTCATTCGCTGTGGAATCAAGCCGCGCAAGAAGCTCTTCGATGCTGGCTGAATCTGATGCATGCTCTTGGCTTGGGATTTGTTTGTACTTTCGCCTCGCGTCGTTCTTACGGCTGTCTGCGCCGTATTCTTCTTCGCACCATGTGCATGCGAGGCGGTTTTGCCAAACCGAGATTTTCCAGCCCTTTTATTATTGTGTGTTCTGTTTTGATGAGTGGCAGGTCTTGAGCTTGATGTGGAAATGCGGCGGTCCGAGTGAGACCTCCTGGAGCGTGTCTCGGAGGAGCCTCTGTTGGTGTGGCGAGACTTCCGGGTAGTCGACGAGTCAGGAAGGGTGAGCCCGTGTCCGATACCTCTGTAGATGGACGAAGGGCGATTTTCCGAATGATGAAGTGGCGAGCGAGAGTGTCGCCGGTCGACGCGAGACGAGCTGTGGGAGCATCGCCTTACGGACTGTGCACGGTGAGCAGCAGCGTCGGAAGGTTCCTCAAAGCCCATGGAGGACGTCAAGGTAGCATAGCTGTAGCCTGGGACAGGCATGCCCTTGTACCCTGCATTGCTGCTGCCTCCATAGCTATATGGCATTGACGTTTTAGCGAGGAGGAACGAGTGGGACGGTGGCGATGCCACTAGCGAGCGCTGAGGATCGATTTGGAAGCGACAAAGGGGGTGATTTCTGGCGTAATACTCTGCGGAGAGTGTTCGTTTGCTTGTAAACACTGGAAGTGATATGTCGTGAAACCGATTGGCATAGACGAGTTATAATGCGACGGAGGAGAGAACACGAGTAGTAGGAGTCAATGGTCAATCGGGAGAGGAGAGAGCCGTGTGGAGACGCTCCATACACAAGAAGATCGGAGTGTGATGTTGCGTGATGTGTGCAAAGAATACTGAGTTCTGCGCGATTGAAAGATCTTGCAAGCAGAGACTGAGGTCTGGATGGAAGAATGGGGCCATTTACCATGACGGTTGGGAAGGTGGCCGCCGCAGGGCATTTGCTGTTTTGAAGTGCTTGGCAGAGGCAAGAGAAGGATCCCCTGGAAGGCTCCTGCGAATTGAAAGATTACTCACAGTCATAAGACAATTTCCGTCTCCATGGCAAGAGCGCTTGTTGATTGTATATGTTGCCTCTTGCTACGTTTCGTTATTGACCGTCCTTGATGTCAGGTCAAGCAATGGATAGATGCTTCCCACGGCACTCGCTCTTCCCAGGACTTGATTGGTCTCTCTCTCACAATGCTCCTCGTAAGCATTGATGTCTCCGCCATTTCTCGGTTTCTGAAAGAAACAACATGAAGCCGAAATGACCTCGTGCCGAGCAAGACGGTTTCGCCGCAGCCGCCCTGGCCTCCGCATCGCGAGCATCGTGAACACCGATCGCTGCTCTGGCAACCAGGCCTTGAATGACATTTGGCTGTCAGGGTAAAGATTCGACAGTTAGTTGCGGTAAAGTTTCAGGGAACTGGGCTTGCGTGAAATGCGGCGTGAGGCGGCTCGTTTTGGGTGTTGAATAATCAGATCCAAACAACTTACAAGGCCACCATCTACATGTTTCGATTGTTTTCCAAGGAAAGCTATCAAGGCCAGCTCAACGCTATTCACATGACTAAAATTTTCATTCTTTCTGCAATGGACATTGAACGTATCTGGAGCATTCACAAAGTCGTCGATGTTCTGCCTGATACAAGGAGAACACCGCCTTCTTGGCCTGCGTTGCTCCCTTTTTTGAGTTAAATCGTGCTCTCACGGTCGCAGAGAACACTCAATACAGGCCTCGCTGATCGCTGATCAGTCTGCCTTGAAGTTTGGAAAGAGCCAATCTCACGACTTGTTTACATCCAAAGGGAAGCAAGCTTCACGTACCCTCATCTCCTGTGGGAGGAACGCGGCGGCCAACTCGCCCTTTATCACCACAGACGGCATCCCGACGCCGATGATTACTCTTCAATCCGCAATTTCAGCTGTCGTTGCCAGCCCTTGCTGCCCGCCATCGACGGGCTTGGAACGCAGCACTCTGCTTTTTGACCATCAGGCAAGGCCAACCTCTCCGGGAAGCCGCAATCTTGGTCTATTGCTCCGTCAACGCACACAATGGCATCCAGTCGTTCTGTAACAACTTACAGGTTGGTCCGAGTCTCTTTCAGGCTGTTGGTAAACGAAGAGACCGAACAGCATTTCCCATGACGGCTGGGCCGTTGTCGACTTTACGGTTCAACTCAGGCTTGCAAACTCCTCGTCAATGATGCCTCTGACGAAATGTATAATAAGGCCGGGTTCCTCGACTCGATATCTCTTCTTTTCCATCCTCATCAGACTCGGACTCATCTGCCTCATCACACCTGATCTCTCAGACCTCAAACACTCAAGAGTACTCTTCAATTACCGGCTTTCGCTTCAAATCATCTCAATCCATCAAAATGAAGTTCTCTACTGCCACCGCTCTTGCCGTCTACCTTTCAGGTGGTGTTTTGGCTGCCCCCGCCAAGGATTCGACCGATGTTGCCTCCATGAAAATGAAGGCGACTCGCGACACTTCGCGCATCGAGGCGACTCAGCACGAGAAGAAGCCCAGTGCTCGATTTGCCGAGGATGACGACATGCAGGCGGACGCGGAGATGATGGGTCAGACCGGTGAGACTGCTGAGGGAGCGGTCAACAACGCCGATCCCGAGGGAATGGTCATGCGCCGTGAGGTGATGAGAGCCTCGAATGCTCACGCGGCCGAGGGGCGATCTCAGCAAACCGGACAGAAGAGCAAGAGAGGCTATGGCTACCCGTATGGCGGCTATCCTAGCTACCCGCCTCATTATCCTGCTCCGGCTCCCAGCTTCCCTGCCACATACGCTTCCATTCTGCAGCCCGTGGGTACGACCAACCTGAAGGCCCGCGATGTTCAGTCGAGCAACGATGCGGAGGCTCAACAAATGTGGGCAGCAAACCCATCCAACAACAGGATGGTTGAAACCAAGAACTTCCTTGCGGCCAGAGCGGAGAGCAACGCCAACGCTGCCGCCCAGGCGAGCCAGGATGACACGATTGTCCCTGTCTATGCTCCGATCCTGACGCCGCTCGGCCAGCCGCCGGTCCCTTACCCTGGCGTGTACCGACGAGACGTCAACTCGAAGAGCGCTGAGAATGGTGCCTCGCAAATGGAGCGTCAGCCAGTCTGGAATAAGATGGCCGCTGGAAATGAGAGACTCGTTGCTCGCGCGGAGTCGGCTGATGCCAAAGCCGATGTCTTCACTCCCGTTTACGCCCCGATCCTCACGCCGCTGGGCCAGCCGCCAGTGCCCGGATACCCCGTTTACCGTCGCGATGAGAGCGCCACCCATGGCATGAACCATGTTGAGCAGGCCGAACGGCAGCCAGTGTGGAACAAAATGACTGCCGAAGGCGCCAGACTCGTCGCTCGCGGCGAATCTGTCCAAGCTGGACAAGCAAACGAGGCCAAGGCTGCTCCGACCAACGAAAAGGTCTTTACTCCTGTCCTTGCCCCCGTCCTACAACCTCTGGGAGGACCTGCCTACGGACCTGAAGCCTACGCCCCTCACGGCTACTACCGCCGTGATGAGAATGGACCCGAGGTTGCGGATGACGAGCAACTCATGGATGATTCGGCGGCCGACGACACGATGAATACCGCCGACGACAAGCTCGTCGCTCGCAACGAGGCCGCTGCTACTGGCGCTGCCAGCAATGCCGAGGGCGTCCCTACCAATGAGAAGGTCTTCATGCCCACCTACGCTTCCCTGCTGCAGCCCGTGGGTGAGACCTGGGTCAAGCGTGACGAGATGGCCGGACAAGCTGGACAGGCCAACGCCAAGATGATTACTGCCAGGGCCGAGCAAGCCGCCGCCGGCTCTGCAGGCAAGGAGTCTTCCGATGTCTTCATGCCCACTCTTGCCCCCATCCTCCAGCCCGTCGGCGAGACTTGGATCAAGCGCGACACTGAGACCGATAGCGCCGGACACAACGCCATCGTTGCTCGTGGACAGTCTGCGCAGGCGGCTCCCGCCCAGGGCGCCGGTGTCGCTCCTCCTACCGCCATGAACAGGGTCGCACTCGTTGCTGCTAACCAGGCCGCTTCCGTGCCCGTTTCCGCCAAGTTCCGCATGGCCAACCAGGGCCGTCCCGTGGCTTACGCGAAGCTTTACCAGTCTGCCCAGACCAAAAACTCGTCTGGCGTTTCCAAGTAATTGGGTCGAGTGCTCAAAAAAAGTTTGAGGGAAAGTTAAGCAAGGGGTGGATCTTGAGTGGTAATGCCTGCGGGACGTGGATTACACCAGGGGTTATTTCGAGGTTTGAGGTTTGGGGTTTTCGATTCTTTGTCCGGGTTGATCCAGATTAGGGACGAGTCGCTGGCGATTCTTCTCTGTAGGGCTTGAGAACGGGGACGAGCACTCTTTAGCATAGATTAGTTAGTCTAATGCAGAATTCTCCTAGCGTATCAACATTGTGCCTTAAGTTTGCTTGCGAGTGGTATAATAATGGCAGTATCCATCTCATGGTTTGTGTATCCGGATGCCTGGATCCAGGACCATGATCGTGACAGCTTCGTAGGTTCGAGAAGGTGCCTGAGCGCTTGTACTTCTTGACTCGCGACGACGATGGCGAGTGCATCATCTGGACTGATCATGTCAAAATGTCTTCATGAATGCATCCGCAGAAGCAGCCTCTGCTACTTCGATTCCATGTCATCTCGGATTCGAAATGACTCAAGAATCAAGTTCTTCATATCGCCATGAGTAATCAAGATCTCTCTCGAGCCGACCTTTTCCTGCGCAATCTCATCTCTCGTCGCCCAGAGGAAGTCCTGATGTTCCTCGGGATCGAGCCTGACATGCAGACACGACTGCACATCGACGAGGAACGCAAACCGACAGAACCAGCGGGTACGGTTGCGGTTCGGAAACACCTGCATCACCGCCCTGCCCTGCGCGCCCTCCTCGGCGACCAGGCAGCGGAAGCGCGTGGCGACGAGTCCGGCCTCCTCCCGAAGCTCGCGCGCGGCGCCGTGCAGGATGGTCGGGTCGGCCTGATCGACGGCGCCGCCGGGGACCTCCCACCGATTGGGCATGGAGTCGTGGCTGGCGCGCTGGACGATGAGGACTTTACCCTGCGGGTCGAAGACGACGACGCCGCTGGCTATCCCGTCGAGCTTGAGGTTCTGCTCGCGCAGTCTTACGGCGTTGGCTGCGAACCATGCTTTGGCGGGAACGTTCCATTCTGCCAGCGCGTCGTCGACGATGAAGTCTGCGATGGGCTCGTCGGGTGCCTCGCGGTGAGATGCGGGTGCGGCCATGATTCACCGCCGCGATGCCCCCCCCCTTTCCCCGGGAGATTTACGAGGTGTTCTTGGTGATTTGCGGTTGTGGCGCCGGTCGTACGCGAGATGGCACGGCGATGAAGTGTATGGACAAGCTTGAGTCATTGCAAAAGGTGCAATTCATGTACGAATACGCTAGGAAATTGAATGCAATCGCGGTGGGCCTGAAGCGGGCTATGGCTTAGGGTCCCTTGTACTGTAGGCTTGAGATTCACCGGTTTTGAACTGAATATGTTTCTGTCAATCCTTGACTTTGAGCTTCAAAGACTGCCACCAAATATTTCATCTCAGCCGATCAAAGTGTATGGCAATTGAGTGGGATGAAATGAACAATGTGAGGCAGTTCAAGAGTCCCTGCTGCTTCAAGCTTAGTTCTCGAGCCGACAGCAGCGGCTCTTGGAACTGTGACTTAACCATCTGCCGACCCCTGCGGTTATCCCAGAGCCAGCCTATCGGAGGAAAAACATGAAGCAAGGCTGTGCTCATTTTCTGGTGCCATAATCTTTGACTTCAATTCTGCGGCGATTCTGCTCCCTTCTAGCCCCCGTCGGTTCCCGCGACGTCTCGTTTCAGGTCATAGCGAAACGTCACGACTCGCTGCCATCAGCTGCCATCCGCCATGAGCTGGATGTGCGCCACATTCTGTGATGTGGTCAGTTACACACTCGTAAAAGAAATGATATCCTTTGGAATAGTTAAAATAGGTAGAAAAGCCCAGGATTAGGCGGCATGTTGAACCTCGATACGCTCTGATACTTGAGCCCGCCGGATGAAAGAGTGGCAGGATACTTGCGAGACCTTGCAAGCAATCTGGTCTGAAGTGGGAAAGACTCTGCGCGGTGTTAATAACTGGACGACTTGAGGCCTCGCGATGTCACCATCTGTGTAGTATCGAAAAATACTCCACGCCAATTAATCTCGTATTTCGACAGTCGCCTGCTGAATATCCGACAGCGACGAGACCCCAACTTGATCTACGGGGGAAGCTATCCTGAGTCGTGAACCCCATAGCCCGCGTTTCCTCTCCAGGAATTAACTTAGTGTCTTTGCCAACCTGTACCGGTAGCGGGAGATCCGAATCGGAGATCAAGGCCATCTTTAAGCCCGCAATCACCAATTGCTATACGGAAGTCGGCAACAAGTCAAGTACATAATGGACATCATCAGGTAAGCCTAGATCCGACTTGGCCAAAAGAAATGGGCAATCCGTACGCCATTGCACTTCGACGAGACAGTCTGCTTTAATAAAGTCCACGACACATAACCATATTTTTCAATATCGTTGAAAATACCTTGCTGGCGCCGATTGATGTTGCTAGATACGTCATCGAAATGAATTGCTCTTTGCGCTAGATGAGAACACTGGTTGTCCCTCGTGTTTCTAGCAGTTCTGAACTGCTTTGTCGCAGAACGGCGGCCCCCACTGGGGCTAGTCGGCCCCTTGTTTCTCGAAGCCGACACGGGATCGTTCGAGGGAACCCTGAGCTCGGAGTTGCAAACTGCCGGGATGTCTCCAGGGGTCCACGATCTCGTCGAGTCATTCTTTCCGACCTGGCAGTAGACAACTGTTTGTCAGACACACTCCAGACTTCCTTAGGGGTTGGGGCTGAGGGCTTCGGCTTGTCTAGTAGCTTGCAGTTTGAGTTGTAGACTGGAGACAGAGACTGTGAAGTCTTCCCGGTGATAAAACGACGCGCCCCAGCCCGTATGTCAAAAGAGAGATGTTCCGTATCGCACTTTCGTTACTCAATTTCAACTTTCAGAATTGCTTGACCTATTCTGGGTCTTTGTCCCTCGCTACATGTACATTGCGCATCATACAGCCATGAAGACCGCAGCTCTAGTTGTGCTCGCCAGCGAGCTGGCAGCGGCCTTTCCCGGCTTCAGTGAGCTCAAGGCGCGGGCAGCCAGTCTCGAAACAAGAGGCACCAATGAGATGCTTGGGGACCTACTTACTCTCCCCGACGACAAACTCAGTCCCACAGGCGCGCAGATCAAGGCTCTTCTCAGTGGTAGAGACCAGCCGGAAGGCAGTCTCGACGTTTATCTCGGCGTCCCGGACAAAGATAGTCCCCAGTGCAAGGCCGACACATGCTGCATCTGGAAGCACATTGCCGACGACATGAGCTCCAAGATGAAGGACAGCATTGCCGGTTGCAACAGCCTTGCCCGGCAGTGCGTTCGTCTCGGCTTCCACGACGCAGGTTCCTTCTCCAAGAGTGCCGGCTCGACTGGTGGCGCGACTGGCCATACCATCTTGGCCCGTGAGTGTTATGACCGCCCGATTAATCGAGGTCTGCCGAGCGCTTGCGACCAGATGACTGCTTGGCACGAACAGTACAAGCAGTATGGTGTCAGCATGGCCGACTTGATTCAGTTTGCTGGTAGGTTTACACCGTATCAAAAGCTCCCCTTCTAGAGATCACCCGAGTTAACATAAAATAGCAAACGTTGCCACTGTCACTTGTCCTCTCGGACCGCGTGTCAGAAGCTTTGTCGGCCGCAAGGACAATCCGGCCCCTGGCCCGGAAAACACCCTTCCTCTGCCGACGCAGAACGCAGATGAGCTCATCAACCTCTTCAACGACAAGACTATTAGTCCCGACGAGCTTGTCGCCCTGGTTGGCGCTCACACCACAGCCACGCAGCACTTCTTTGACCAGAATCGCGCTGGCGCTCCGCTCGACACCACTCCGGGCGTGTGGGACGTTCGCTTCTACGGCCAGATTCGGCAGCCCAATGGGCCCAGGAACGTCTTCAAGTTTCCCAGTGACATTGCTTTGGCGCAGGATGGTCGCACTCGAGGCACTTGGGATCGCTTCAGCAACGTTGTCGCAGGCCAGTTGCCTTGGAACTTTGTAAGTCCCCAGCAAAACTTATTGGGGGTTTGAGAAACACTGAGCTAATGCGGCATTCTCGCAGGCATATGCACGTGCGTACATTCGTCTGAGTATGCTGGGAGTAAACAACATCAATGAGCTACAAGAGTGCACCAAGGCTCTTCCGACGCGCCTGGGTTCATTCTTCACACCACCTAATTTGAACTTTGAGCTCTTTTCGAAGAATGACCCGGCGCGGGAGAACATGACAGCTGCTGCCTAAGTCTCGCACGGAATCAGCAAACAAGTTGATGCAGTCCATTCGAAAGGATAGCAACATAGATCAGGTCAGTTTGAGACTGGTGGAAGGGTAGAGTGGACTATAATATCTTTAATAAGACACATTCGCCAAGGAAGAGAATGAAGTATGACAATAGATTACGGCCTGGTGCCTGTTATAATACTAGTTTAGGCAATGATTGGAACAACTGCCAGCATGATATCAGGCCTCTGATGAGATATAACAAGCGCAAGTGTTCCGAGGCATCGTGTGCGGCGCCACCGATCCAATTGACAGTAGTTCACACCTAGGAATCTATCGGACTAACCTAGTTTCCTATCTATACACAAAATTCGACATCGTGACTTAGAAGAATGCGACCATTGCTCCGAACAGAGCCAGGCCGAGGTTGATAGACGCCTTGATAGAGGCACTGGTGATGAGAACTGGGCAGTCATCACCAACACACGTTCCGTGACCGTTAGCATCCGCACCGTCACAACCTTCTCCAGAACATCCCTTCTCAGACGCCTTGGTTGACGACTTTGGCTTGCCCAGCTCGACAATGTTGGTGGCCTGGGGTCGGACAGCAGCACCAGCTCGCGACTGTTCGGAGCCATTGGTGCCTTGCATAGTCTCTTTTACTTCAGTCGATTTGATATTCGCGTCAGTTTCTCCGTCGCGGCCAAGCTCATCGACATCGGGCTTGTTGCCGGTAGGCTTGGCTTCGGAAGGCTTCTCGGCAGCGGGCTTATCGTGAGTAGGCTTGAGGCCGGCGGGAATCTTGTCGTCAGAGGGCTTGCCGGCTACAGGCTTGTCACCAGAGGGCTTTGCTCCGAAGCTCTCTTCGTCATCGAAAGAAACAGGGCTTTCATCATTCGACGCCTTGCTCGGTGTCTTCTCTGTGGCATCTGTGTTCGGAGTTTTCCCTCCCTCCTTGGCGGGCTTTGAGAGACTGTCATCGCCGAAGATGTCAATTTCCAAGTGCATATCATAAGGGGCGACATCGCCCAAGCTCTTGATGTTGGACGTCTCGGGAACTAATTCGTCTTTGGCATCCGAAGACTTGTTTGCCTTATCCTCCGCGGGAGCAAGTGGAGCCGCCTTTTTACCAGAGGAATCGTCGTCGAAAACATCATTGGGGTGGGATTTTGCGCCCTCTGATAGCTCCTTTGCCGGTTGCCTGTGGCCGTGATTCAGACCATTGAAGACTTTGTTAGCATGACACAACGGTCCGGGGCACATCGGAGAGGCCTCAATCTCGGAGGACGTCTTGCCCTCATCCGGCTGCGCAGTCGGGGTCGGCAGGCTGCACTGGACTTTGGGACAGTATGTGGTGGTGCCGATCTCCGTCGTAGCACTGCCAAGTGAACAGCGGACAACCGTTGGTGGGCAACTCGTGATTGTGTAGATCTTGGTGACCTTGGCCACAATGGTTTCAGGGACTGCGCCAAGGACAGGAGTAGGCTTAGGACCAGCCGTCTCAAGAGCATCGACGGGGCAGATGGTGGTGTACAACGGGACGGTGACGGTGGTCACGTAAGGACCCTGTGAGCAGGCGGCGACATCAACATGAGGCGGACAGCTAGTAATGGTGCTAACAGAGGTTGTGTAAACGGTAGACGTTGTCATTTTCACAGGATGTTCGCTGCCGGTCGAGATGTTGGAGAAACGAACGCCGGCGTGTACCTCGGGCATAGCAGAGGCGACTGCTGCCGGGGTGATGACGGAGCTGCTGGGCCCCTGAGCATGTCCGCTAGATGCCGTGGGAACAGTAGACGTCGAGTGACGAGAAGTTTTCACAGGCTTCGACATTGCCTTAACCGAGCTGGAAGATGTGTCCACAATGGAGTTAGAGACGGATGCCATGGAAGATGCGGGCTTTTGAGACGAAGTCGAGCGAGAAGTCATCGTGCTGGATGAAGAATTCTTGCTAGTCGTGGCTTTCGAAGAAGTAGGTCCTTTTGAGTTAGTCTTCGTAGTAGAAACTGACGAGGTGGTTGAAGGAAGTTCAGTCTTGGACGTCAACGTGGTCGTCTTGGTTGTGGTAGACGTGCGGACCATGCTTGAAGTCGTCGTGGTAGTCTTGTCCATTTCGAAGAAGCGGATATCTTTGACCTTCCAGTACACGTCTTTAAAATCCTCGGCATGCTTGGACACGTAATCTACGCAAGTTTCCTCTCCGGTTGTGACTCTGCAAGTTTGACCGCTTTGACCCTTGAATTGGTTCCAGAAGTAGTCCTCAGCAACGGGATTCCCACAAAGCGCAACGTTGAGGATAATTTTCTGCTCAGTGAATGCCTTGTCGATGTCGCAAAACTCCTTCTTCAGGTTGACGGAGGGTGTGCCCCACGTAGATGTATCGGGATGCGAAGAGTCGAGGTCGGCGGGCTCGGAGCCACGGGGCCAAGTGTAGATCTTGATGTAATCGCTGGTAAACTCCAAGGCCTCTGAAATCATGTCAGTTGTGTACGATCATGCGAGTTCTGTCACTAGGTCCTTACGTGTGCCGCCATTAGACGAGCCCCAGACACCGTTGTTGTCCTCATGGGAAACACAGCCCTCACTCGGCCATTGCAAGGGCGGGTTCGAAAAGGTATTGTCGCAGTTCCTAGCGTTGTGAATAGAAGAGGTTTGATTCGCTCCGTCGAGCTTGCAGGATCCAAAAGTGGCCGAATTTCCAACGTGGATCGCAGGCTTGTTGATAAAGTTCTCATTCCAACCCTCGTACATGTCGATCTCGCCAGCATTGGGCCAGCGCCTTCCAGAGCCGAGAGTCCAGCTTTGTATCAATGTTCAGCATAGATCTTAAATGTTGACCGACTTGGGAGTCTTCGTCTCCGTGACTTACAAGGCGGGCCAAGAACCACAGACAGGCTTGGGAAAGTGAGAGAATCGACCAACGATCAGACCGTGGCCATAAACGGCCTTGGACTCGATTCGGAAGCTTGGGCGTCCGGCGTTGTTGTCGTCGGTGAAGTTGGTCTTGTAGTCCACGCCCAGATAGACCTCGTTGCCGTCAATGGCGGCGATGCCTTTCTCAAGAGCCTTGCTCAGGCTCTGATACTTGACATGGCCGTTGTTCAAGTCAGGATGCTACATGGCATCGTTACCATAAGCCCATGTCCATGCTTCGAATGATTGGATACTCACGGTCATCCAATTGAACTTGTCGAAAAAGTTGGTATGATCATACGTCTCTGCGAGCTTGAATCTCTCAGCAACGGCTCCTCCCGCCACTGCGAGAACAGCCGTACCGAGATGGCTAAGCGAAGGAGCCATGGTTGGGAGGCGAACAAAGCGAAAAAAGAATATCGATAAAGAACGGATAGACGTGAGACACGTCAAGTGAAGCAGAGACCGGGTTGGTTTATTAGTTGAAAGGGACAGAAAGGGACAGGAGACTTATAACGCCGAAGATATAAGCAAGAATCGGCGCGATCGAATACTTCGTGCAACTTTGCCCCTTTATGGGATGGGATGTTAGAACGTGCAGTGCAATACATGATTGTACCATATAGTGAAGAATGATATTGCATTATGCCTACAATTTATATCGCTCCATAAAGTTTCTACTTTACTGTATTCGGGATGCAGACTCCCTCCCGTCGGGCAACGTCCATGCAGCGCCGGCGATACACGTACCAGACAGCACAGTAATCATTAATGTCCAACACGCTACTAGCTTTATTACTACATGGTACGACTTGAAGTTAGCGTGCAGTGTAGAAGGTAAGGCTCTCATTTGATGTCTTGTATTGCACAGTCCTGTACACTACGTATGTATGTAATGTCCGGCATCTAATGATCTTGGCACAACTGGTGTTTTTCGGTCAAAAGGCCGGGGAAATATCAATATCTGATGCTGGCGTGGGGTCCGGCATTGTGTGGGATAGCACCGCATCCACTACCAGCCTCGTAAAAGCGTTTTCCAGCCCTTGATGCACTTTCAAATAAATTATTTATCATGGAACAGTTCCGCCAGGCATGGGTGATTGTCGGAACATACATACAGTAAGTTACAGTACAGCAATGTAGATGAACAGTACACAGAAGACTGGATGGTGGCTTTCGTACCGCACTACGTAGGGATAAGGTTTTATGATATCGATACGGCGTTTGAGTATAGTAGTGTTTAAATTGCCCATAGGTACCTATAATTAGGTAGCCTATATCTACCTATAGGTTATAATAGGTACTTAGTTTTACCTATAGGTATTAACGCTATATCTATAGGTACCTAAATCCTACCTATAGGCGAAATTAGGTACTTAAAACTACTTATAGAAATTACTATAAGTACCGGCGAAAATAGCCGGGAAGGCGCGGGGGGGGGGGGGGGTTTTTAAGGTTTTTTAAATTTAAAAAAAAAAAA